>PISX010020203.1:0-36387 GCA_004024625.1 Mellivora capensis | reverse complement strand
CTTCTTCTTCTTCTTCTTCTTCTTCTTCTTCTTCTTCTTCTTCTTCTTCTTCTTCTTCTTCTTCCTCCTCCTCCTCCTCCTCCTCCCCGCCCCCCTCATTCTTCTTCTCAGACAACTGTGGTATGAATGTTATTATGCTATAGAGTCACTGAGTTCCCTAAGTCTATATTGGTGATCCAATATTTTTCTTTCCCTCTTCCTTTCAGCTTTTTTACATAATTGTATCTTTTGTATCACTTATTTGTTCCTGTGTTTCTTCCACCCTTGTGGTCATTCCATCAGTTGGTTTTGCATCTTAGTTATAGCATTTTTTATTTTGGTCTGAGTAGTTTTTGGCCTTTTATCTCTGTGGTAAGGGTTTCTCTGTTTTTTTTTTTTTTTTTTTTTTCTATGCTTTAGTATCCATACAATTGTTTTAATTTCTGATCCAAGCCTATCACTTATATCTATTTTTATTAGCTCCCTGGTTGTGAACTCTTCTTGTTCTTTCTTTTTGGGATGAATTCCTCCATCTTTGCATTTTGTCTAGGTATCTATCTTTTGTGTATTAGGAAAGCCTGTGTCTTGTCTTATTTCTATTATAGCTAAAGCTTTGCAGCACTGTATGATCAGTAGACATGGTTCATGCAGGGGTTTGTGCTGGTCTTCTGGGGCCGGGGACTGCTGCTGTTCTGGGTTTCCATCACACTTGACCTATTTAACAAGACACCTATAGGGGCACCTGGGTGGCTAAGTTGGTTAAGCATCTGCCTTTGGTTTGGGTCATGTTCTCAGGGTCCTGGGGTTGAGCCCCACAGTAGGCTCCCTGCTCAGTAGGGAATCTGCTTCTCTCTCTTCCTCTGCCTCTCCAATCCTCTCATGCTCTCTCTTACTCACCCTCTCTCTCAAATAAATAAATAAATAAATAATAAAAGAGGCACCTACAAAGTCCAAGGGGGTGTGGCTTGGTATAAGTGATTCAAGCCTCCACTGTGGGTGCCATGCCACTCACTGAAGTCCATCTGTTCTGATGGAATGGATGAAAAATGGTGTTGGCCCTCTCTATTTTCAAGAAAGGGAGTTCATGGCTTTTGCAGATCCCTGCCTTCACTCTGTCTGTGTCAGCATGGTGTGCCACCCAGTGGTGGTGTAGTGCTCCTGTGTTTTATTTCATGTGAGTAGCTGGGTTTCAAATCTCCAAAATTTAAGGAACTAGCACAGTGTGGACCCTCACTGATTGGGGAGGGTATTGCTGAGCTGTGACTGAAACCAGTTTGTCCCAGAAAAGCAGTCACACAATGACACAGCAGTTTGGATTTTATGGTACAGTGTTGCAAAAAGCTTGGGCTGCTTTTAAGATTACTTATTTTTGGCTGTTATGCCAGCTACTCCATCCATGCTTCTTTTACTTGGGTTTTAGTGCATTTTCTTTTGGATCTATAGGGTTAGAGATTCTATTTGGGAAAAAAAAAAGCCATTTAGCTTAAAGTTGTCTCACGGCTCACTGATACTGTGTTCTTTTTTATATTGTTATTCTTTTACATTTTGTTTTATTTCTTTCTGTATTTTATTTTATATTATTTTATATAATCTGGCTTTCCAGATTATATAAAAATTTATATATTATATATAATCTTATTGATATTTCTTCATGTTCACCAAACTGAGACCTTTTCTTTTGCCTTTCTGTTATTAATTTATAGCTTGATTACATTATCAGCAGATTAACCATACTGTATATGATTCCATTTCTTAGAAGTTTCAAAGTTTGTTTTATGAATCAGGACTTTGAAATTTTACATATGTTCCATGGGCAATTGAAAAATTGTATATTCTGATGCTGTTGGGTAGAATGCTCTATAAATATCAGTTCCTACCATTGGATGATTTTTATATACGTTGCCAATTTCTACATGGTTTGTTCTGGCAGTTTCTGACAGATGGGTGCTGAAATCTGCACATATAATTGTGGACTTCTACTGTAAGATCTATCAGTTCTGTTTCACATATTATCTTTTTTGGTACACACAATTTGTGTTTGCTTTTTCTTTTTAGATATTGACCTATTTATTGTGATTCATTTTCTATTCTCTCTCTAGGACTTTTTTTTTTTGTCTGCAATCGACTTTATCTGATATTAATATATTCACACCCTTGTTCATTGTGATTATTTTACACAATATACATTATCATTCTTTTAATTTCAATCTGTTTATATCATTAAATATGAAATTAATTTATTATGGACATTATATTATTGGGTCATTTTTTTAATTGATTCTACCAAATCCCTGTCATTTTTTTTCAAGTTTTAAATTTAAATTCCAGTTAGTTAACATACAGTATAATCTTAGTTTCAGGTGTAGAATTTAGTGATTCATCACTTACAACAACCAGTGCTCATCTCAACAAGTTCCCTCCGTAATACTCATCACTCATATAACCCATCCTCCCACCCATCTCCCCTCCAGTGACTCTGTCTTTAAATCGGTCCTCATATATCAGTGTAGATGATGGCTTGTGAATTTTGATGGCATGTGAATGATATTTTGAAATCCATTTTTTTAATTGGAAGTTTTGTTGTGTTATGTTTTCTAGTCTATTTTCTATAAACTTAATAACTTCAGTACCAATTTCCTAAAATAAACTTTAGTTTCTGTATGTTCAGTTCTTATATATAAAAATTTTGAGCTTAAATAAGTATATATTTATCTTGAGTACCTTAAATAAAAAGGTATTTTATCTACCTTTCATTGTTTTATGCAGAAATGGAGTACTACCAATCTCTGTGTCATTTTACCTAGATTAAATCTACCATAATAACCACAATTTAATTTGGAAAAAGAACGAGAGTACTTCCATCAGAATTTAATCGAATATATTTTATATACTGTTTTCCCTTTTCTTTTAGCTCATTTTTATATCACCATCATCATCACCATCGTCATCAGCATCACCATCAATGGGTCTAATTTCTCTTAATGTTAAAAATTAACAAATTGAAACAAAACTTATTTTGAGTCCACTTGCCCTCTCAAAAACATCACTCTCTCCTAGTACCTTAAGAGTCAAAAATTGTCTGTGTGTTTGTGTGTGTGTGTGTGTGTGTAACATTTACATATACTCTATATTGTGCCTCACCTTGTACTAGGTATTACTTTGTCTTTGTTAAAATACTCTCATTTCTTAACTTCTGAATCATTAATAAGTCTGAGTCACCAATAAATCCACCTTGGTAGACACCTCTTCTCAATATCCTTCTGAAGCACCTCCTTTTCTACTTGACCTGCATTTTTTCCCCCCTCGTGTAAAATGCATTTTGTTCTGTTATTATACTTTCTCCTTAAATTAGAAAAATTCATATTTCATTTTCAAATATTAAATTTTCTTTATCAATTCCCAAATTAAGTCCTTATTTGCAAATTATATCTAAATTGACATATCCAAATAGGAACTCTGTTTCTTCCCTGAATTTGTATCTTCCAAATTACTAAACAATCTCTATCACATAAAATGGTCAGGTCACATATGCAGATTTTAAATTCTTTTTAATTAAGAAATTTAAAAAATCATCTTGATTACTACTTTCATTCACTCTCCTCTTACATTGGACACAGTAGTAATACATATTGATTATTCACCTAAAATATGTGGATAATACAACATCTTTTCATATGTTTATCTCCATCCCCTTAGTTCTGGCAATTATATTACTGGCATCTTTTTTTTTTTAAAGATTTTTTTATTTATTTACTTGACAGACAGAGATCACAAGTAGGCAGAGAGAGAGGAGGAAGCAGGCTCCCCGCCAAGCAGAGAGCCCAACGCGGGGCTCCATCCTAGGACCCTGGGATCATGACCCAAGACGAAGGCAGAGGCTTTAACCCGCTGAGCCACCCAGGTGCCCCTTTATTACTGGAATCTTAAAGATACATCTTCCCTGATATCTCTGCTTTTCTGTTACTCCATCTCCATAAGTATTCTTCCTGCAACATCAAAAGTGCCCTTGAAGTGGCATTGATTTCTGAAAATACTTGATAATTTTATTGTTATTAAGAAGATAAATATAAACTCATTATTAATTGTCAATATATGCATCAGATATTAAAGGTGAGCAAAATGAGTGAAGATGGTCAAAAGGTACAAACTTCAAGTTTTATATAAGTCTGGGGATATAATATAGATACAGCATGGTGACTGTTGTTTAAAATACTGTATTGCATATTTGAAAGTTGCCAGAAGAGTAGATCTTCAAAGTTTTCCCCAAGAAAAAAATGTAATTATGGATGTTGGCTAGACGTTGTGGTGATTATTTCACCATGTGTATATATATGACATAATTATGTTCTGCATCTGAAACTAGTATGTTATATTTTAATTCTATCTCAGTAAGAACCCCCAAAGTCACTTCTATGCAATATTATAAGACTACTGAGTTCTTACTTTGAAAAATTTGTAATGATGATGGCAAAATCTCAAGGTATACTTACCACATAAAATCTCAATTATATAGCCAATGGTCAAAATTTGCAGGGTATTGTACCAAGATGGCACTAAAGAAGATCAAGCTGAAAAAAAAAATTAATAAGAATTAATACATTTACGGGGTGCCTGGGTGGCTCAGTGGGTTAAGCCTCTGCCTTCGGCTCAGGTTATGATCTCAGGGTCCTAGAATCGAGCCCCACATTGGGCTCTCTGCTCAGTGAGGAGCCTGCTTCCCCCTCTCTCTTCAAGCCTCTCTGCCTACTTGTGATCTCTCTGTGTGTCAAATAATAAATAAAATCTTTTAAAAATAAAAATAAAAATAAAATAAAATTATATGATCTAAAGTCCATGTTGTCTACTCCATAGCATTAGCACTTAGAACCTTAAAAAAATTAAACTTATAATTAAACTTAAATTATAATTATACTTATGATTAAACTTAAAATTAAAATGATTTTACTATCATCCCTTAGCATGAAGTGAAAGAAAATGATAAAACTAGTCATGGGTTAGTGTTAATTTTCTTAATAAATTACATAGGTTAACTCAAATGTGCATTCAAACATAGATACTCATGATGTATTCAAATATATTAAAGGTCTTATAATTATGACCCCATATATAAACATTCTTCTTAACTTATGAAAACAGAGATGTTTCTTTGTTTTTGTTCTGTTTTGTTCTTTCTTACTATTATTATACTTGCTACTAATCATTTAGAGTTTAGTAAGTTCCAAGTTCTATGTGCATGTTTCCATTCCAAAAAGAAGGATTAAGCAAAGGCCCACTTTACAGAAGGTGAATTAAGGATTAAAGTGGTTAAGTTGCTTCCCCAAAGGCACACTGCTAAAAATTGATATACCTAAATTCAAACACATGCCTGTTACCTATTTTCAAGTCAGTACAATTTTATTGATATCATATGTGTCCAAGTTTGACCTGCCAACCCTTCTATGTATATGATTAATATGCAAAATATAAAATTTTATGATTCTTGAATATTTGTCCATTTTATCAACTTACCTAATATATTTTTGGACACTATATGTTTTATTATTATAAAGGTGAAACAAAATACTATTTACTAAATGTTTGAAATTTTAAATAATCAATGTGAATGGGTTTAATATATTTTAATATATGAATATTATGTAGAAAAACATGCTAAATTTATCTGGACCCCAACCTTACTATGCAAAACTAAAACATAAATTATTTTTACTTCATATCAAGCCATTATGAACTATCTACAAAGATATGAATTGAATTATCATTTAAGAAAATTTACATATTTAAGAAACATATTGAATGCATGACAGTTGTCTTTCCTCAGTCAGATCTATATATTTAGTAGATACAAATGATCTAATTTAATTTGTGATTCATAAAAAGTACTCAAGGCATGCTATAGTAATTTTTCCCCCTCTGGGGCATTATATTTTATACCAAATATTTGTCACAAAACATAATAACCCGTATTAAAGGTATTTATCTTGTATCTTAACATCATTTACAAAAGTGTTACTATGGTTCTCTAAAGAGTGTTTATAAAGTGAGATCCATACTTAACATATGTAATTCCATTATAAATAGGGATAGATAGATGATAAATAGACAGATAGATAGATAGATAGATAAATATAGACATGATTGGGTGGCATGGAGAAGTTATAGATAAATGCATATAAACTGTAGATAAAGATTTAAATCTCATGCATGGGCCATCCTGATCTATATGTTCATGGTAATTAATAGGATGTTAGTGGTGCTTGAAAGTCTGTGATGACATACAGTTTTAATGTTTTTTCCAGTATTTGAACATATAAAATATTATAATAAAATAATGAATTATATTTCCATTTTACATATTATATTGTTTATATCAAACAATTTTGAAATAGTCTTTAAAGAAAATAAAGAAAATGAATTAAGACTTACATAAAATTAAACTGGAACACGGTTTTATACCATACACAAAAATAAATTCAAAATGGATTAAGTACCTAAATATGAGAACTGAAACCATAAAAATTGTAAAGGAGAAAAGAGGTAGTAATTTATTTGATGTAGGCAAATAGCAACTTCTTTCTAGACATGTCTCCTGAGACAAGGGAAACAAAAGCAAAAATTATTTGTGCTCATCAAAATAAAAGGCTTCTGCACAATGAAGGAAACAACAAAATTAGAAGACAACCTTCAGAATGGGAGAAGATATTTGCAAGTGACATATCTGGAAAGGGTTATTATCCAAAATCTATAAGGAGCTTATAAAACTCAACACTTAAAAAAATAATCCAGCTAAGAAATGGGCAGAAGACATGAATAGACATTTTCCCAAGGAAGATATATAAATGACTAATAGACACATGAAAAGATGCTCAACATCATTCATCATCAGGGAAATACAAATTAAAACTACAATAAGATATCACCTCACACCTGTCAGAATGGCTAAAATTAACAATGCATGAAACAACAGGTGTTGGTGAGGCTGCTGAGAAAGAAAAACCCTCCTGCACTGTTGGTGGAAGTGCAATCTGGTGCAGCCACTCTGGAAACAGTATGGAGTTTCCTCAAAAAGTTAAGAATAGAACTACCTTACAACCCAGCAACTGAACAAACTGGTATCTACCCAAAGGATAAAAAAATATTAGTTTGGAGGGATACAAGCACTCCAATGTTTAAACAGCATTATCAACAATAGCCAAACTATGGAAAGAGCACAAGTGTCCATCAACTGATGAATGGATAAAGAGGTGGTGTGTACACACACACACACACACACACACACACACACACACACAGGAATACTACTTAGTCATAAAAAAGAATGAAAACTTGTCATTTGCAGTGACATGGGTGGAGCTAGAGATTATTTTACTTTGTGAAATAAGTCAGAGAAAGAAAAATACTGTATGATTTCATTCATGTTTGGAATTTAAGAAGTAAAATAAACTATCAGGGGGAAAAAGGAGAGAGAGGCAAACCAAGAAACAGATTCTTTTTTTTTTAAAGATTTTATTTATTTATTTGACAGACAGAGATCACAAGTAGGCAGAGAGGCAGGCAGAGAGAGAGGAGGAAGCAGGCTCCCTGCTGAGCAGAGAGCCCGATGTGGGGCTCGATCCCAGGACCCTGGGATCATGACCTGAGCTGAAAGCAGAGGCTTTAACCCACTGAGCCACCCAGGCACCCCGTGAAACAGATTCTTAACTATAGAGAACAAACTGATGGTTACCAGAGGGGAGGTAGGTGTGGGGATTGTTTCAATAAGGTGATAGGGGTAAGGAGTGCACTTGTTGTGATGAGCACAGGGTGTTGTATGTTAGTGTTGAATCACTAAATTCTACACCTGAAACTAATATTACACTGTATATTAACTAATTGGAATTAAAATTAAACCTACCCTCACACAAAAAAAGCAAACCATCTTCAAGTAGTACTGTAAGATAATGAACTAGTCAAGCCAAAAAATTCCTTCAAAATTGTATTATTTCTTTTCCTAACATCATTAGAAATATTTCATTTACTAAAATTATTATTTGGACATTTCCTAATTGTACATTCTGAAATTATAATTTTCATATTCATATACATGTATTTCATGATGTAAAACCTCAGAATGGGAGTACATTTCTATTTTTGTTTCTCAGCGACTGAGTCATCTGTGTGTCTTTAAATGAATACAAGCTATTTTCTATTTTCTTCAATTATTGCTTGCTACTACTTAACCAATTAGAAAACAGTGAATCCAGGTGGTAATCAACTCAATAGGAAATTACTCTCACAGTATAATTTCACTAGATGTTACGCGGTAATTACCACTGTAACATCAGCATTAATGTCAGGGATAATTTACTTTTCCTGTTGGCCCTAGATGAGGATGACCCCTTATAACACTTCCTTGTGTATGTAGGAGGCTATTTTCATGATTTGAGATTTATGCCAAATGTAAGAAGTAAGCAGTTTAAAGTAGAAAGCAATTTAATTTCTATAAAATCACTGAAGCTGGAATTACACTGAATTAAAGTCATTGATTGATAAATATACCTTGGAAAGTACATGTTTTTTAACAGGAATTTAACCTTCAATTTACAAAGCACAGAATTATAAATATACATTTTGATCTCACAGGGGACTAGAGTTATAGATAGGCTATAGGTGAGTTTATTCTTATCACTGTAAATTATACCAACCATTTGCTGCTTATAAGAAAGAAGCAAAGAGCCAAAATATCCTTACTAAATCTGTTATGTGACTCCAAGCCAATTTTTGAAGGAATTTTTTTTTTGAGATTTATTTTTTTGAGAGAGAGAAAGACTGAGCAGTGGGGAGGGACAGAGTAAGAGAGAAAATCTCTTCTGATCCTTCTGGATCATATATTCCACCATTTCTGTTATATCTCTATACCTTTGGGGCTGATTAAATGATTTCTATTTTTGCTATCTCTTTTCAGCTTGTGTCTTAATGTCCTTCCTTAGAGTTGCTAAGATCACTTCTTCCCTGTTTCACTAGTTTTTTCACCTATCTTCATCTCCTCTTAGCTGATGTTTGTCCAATGTTGCTTAAGTCTTGTCTGGCTCTCTGTTTTCTATTTTTCCCAGTATCATTAACATTGTCTGTACAATTATATAAATCTATGCCAGGCTTCCCTAACGTTGACAATATTGACATTTTGGAAGGCAGCTATGCTCACCACTATACCACCAATGCAGCACACAATATTGACACTTTGGGTTTAATTCTTTCTGGGATGTATAAAAATGGGAAGGAAGTATTGTCTTATGCATAATGTGGTATTTAGCAGCATTCTGTCTTTACACATTGGAAGACATTAGGACCTCCAAACCAATAGGACAAGCAACAGATGTCTTCAGATATTACTGTTTCAGGGGTGGTGGTGGGGAGTCACCTCTAGTTGAGAACCTTGATTTATATAATGTTTGTATATTGAATCTCTTCTAGATTCTCACTGTGTTAGCTCTATATAAAGCTTTTTTACTATTAGAATGCTTTTGTTTAAAAATATAAGTCTTAAAATTCTGTTCCTACTTTATATATCTTTAAGTTGTAGTACCCACCTAAAATACCTTAGTTAAAAGTTAATTTAAAATAAATAGTTAATAGGTAGAAGTCATGTGCCAAAACATTTCTTTCATTTCTGTAAGACTTACCATGTCTTATCCATCATTCCAGTCCAGAAGTCACAGAGAAAAATAGCACAACTGAACTAGAAGTATCTAGTGAAATAGAGCTAATGAATGGTACTGAATACAATTTCATACAAAAAACATTAATTAAATGATTAAGTGACTTAGAAGATAAAAATGAGCTTTTGTCCTCCGTTTCTGTCAGTTCAGTGGATTAGGTTCACTAAATGACCTCTCAGATCATGACAAATAAAATGTATGATACAGCATTTTAAAGTATCCTTTAAAATTTGGTGGTGATTTTGCATAAAAGTAAAGAAGTCACAGATATCAAAAATAAATTGAAACCATGAATCACTGGCAAGAGGAGAGCACCAACACCAATTTTTGCTTTGAGGATTTCTGTTCAGTGCTTGGGAACTGGAGTTGCTTTTAACAATTACACTAGCATCCTGTTCATGTGATAAAGCTATGGCCTGATCATGGGGCTGGGGTGGGATAGGAGATTACCACATAAAACTGAGAATCTAATATTTACAAACAACCTAATGAGGATAAGAAATAAACTCTGATACATGCCGCTTTCAACTTTAGAACTGTTGTGAAAGGAAACAAGATATATTAATCACACAAGTAACAATTCTCCATGTACAAAGTTCAGAAGACTAATGTCTCCTCTCATTCCATTTATTGCCTGTTTCAGTTTCTAACGCTCTAGACAAAAAATTTTTCTATCAGGCCAGCATTATAGCAGTCTTGCTAATACTTCTCCTTGACACCACAGAAAAGGCAATGCTGTGGTGATCCCTTTGACACTTAGTAATGGAAACATAATGGTTAGCCCTAATTTGGCTCCACAGGTAAAATAACCCACACTAAGATACATTTAAGAATACAGCAATTCAGTAATGTGGCAAAATCAATGCACAGAAATCAGTTGCTTTCTTTTTTTTAAGATTTTATTTATTTGACAGAGAGAGACTCAGTGAAAGAAGGAACACAAGCAGGGGAGTGGGAGATGGAGAAGTAGGATCATTGCTGAGCAGGGAGCCTGATGTGGGCCTCAATCGCAGGACCCTGGGATCATGACCTGAGCCGAAGGCAGATGCTTAATGATTGAGCCACCCAGGCACCCCGAAATCAGTTGCTTTCTTATATAATAACAATGAAACTGTAGAAAGGGAAATTAGAGAATCTATTCCATTTACAATAGCACAAAAAACCATAAGATACCTTGGAATAAACCTAACCGAAGAGGTAAACGATCTGTGTTTGAGGAACTATGGAACACTCATGAAAGAAATTGAAAAAGACACAAAAAGATGGAAGACTATTCCATACTCATGGATCTGAAGAATAAATGTTGTTATTTATTCTTATATTCTTATATTCTTATTCTATGCTGCCGAGAGCAATCTATATTTCCAATGCTATCCCAATCAAAATACTGTTGGCATTTTTCAAAGTGCTGGAACAAAGAATCCTAAAATTTGTTTGGAACCAGAAAAGCCCTGAATCCCCAAAGAAATGTTGAAAAAGTAAAATAAAGCTGGAGGCTTCATGTTGCCTGATTTCAAGCTTTATTATAAAGTTGTGTTCACCAAGATAGCATAGCACTGGCATAAAAACAGACACATAGACCAATGGAACAGAGTATAGAACCCAGATATGGACCCTCAATTCTATGGTCAAATAAATAATCTTTGACAAAGCAGGAAAAATATCCAGTGGAAAAAAGAGCCTCTTCAATACATGGTGCTGAGAAAATGGACAGCTATGCATAGAAGAATGAAATAGACCATTCTTTTACACCATACACAAAGATAAACTCAAAATGGATGAAAGATCTCAATCTGAGATAGGAATCAATCAAAATCCTAGAGGAGAACAAAGGCAGTAACTTCTTAGACATCAGCCACAGCAACTTCTTCCAAGACATGCCTCCAAAGGCAAGGGAAACAAAAGCAAAAATGAACTTTTGGGGTTTCATCAAGATAAAAAACTTCTGCACAGCCTGGGAAACAGTCAAGAAAACAAAGAGACAATCCACAGAATGGGAGAAGATATTTGCAAATGACACTACAGAAAAAGGGCTGATATGCAAGATCTATAAAGAACTTCTCAAACTTAACACCCCAAAAAACAGATAATCAAGTCAAAAAATGGGCAGAAGACATGAACAGACATTTCTCCAATGAAAACATACAAATGGCTAAGAGACACATGAAAAAATATTCATCATCATTAGCCATCAGGAAAATTAAA
This sequence comes from Mellivora capensis, assembly GCA_004024625.1. Taxonomy (NCBI): domain Eukaryota; kingdom Metazoa; phylum Chordata; class Mammalia; order Carnivora; family Mustelidae; genus Mellivora; species Mellivora capensis. The sequence goes on along the minus strand of PISX010020203.1, from coordinate 24,508 downwards.
ATCAAAACCACATTGAGATAACAATTTACACCAGTTAGAATGGCAAACATTAACTAGGCAGGAAACAGCAAGTGTTGGGGAGGATGTGGACAAAGGGGAAAACTCTTACACTGTTAATGGGAATGCAAGTTGGTGCAGCACTTTGGAAAATAATGTGCAGATTTCTCAGAAAATTAAAAATAGAGCTACCCTATGACCCTGCAAATTGCACTACTGGGTATTTATCCCAAAGATGCAGATGTAGTGAAAAGAAAGGCCATATGTTCAGAGTAGCAATGTCAAAACTATGGAAAGAGCTGAGATGTCCTTCAACAGATGAATGGTTAAAGATGATATGGTCCATATATATGGAATATTAGTCAGCCATCAGAAAGAATGCATACCCAACTTTTGTATCAACATGGATGGTACTGGAGGAGATTATGCTGAGTGAAATAAGTCAAGCAGGAAAAGTCAATTATGGCATGGTTTCACTTACTTGTGGAACACAAGGAAAAACATGGAGGACGTTAGAAGGAAATGAAAACTGAAGGGGAGGAAATTTGAGGGGGAGATGAACCATGAGAGACCATGGACTTTGAGAAACAACCTGATAATTTTAGAGGGGAGGAGGATGGAGGGATGGGTGAGCCTGGTGGAGGTTATTAAGGAGGCCACATATTGCATGGAGTATTATATGTAAACAACGAATCTTGAAACTACATCAAAAACTAATGATGTATTGTATGGTAACTAACATAACACAATAAAAATTTTCAAAATAAATAAACAAAAGAACACAAACTCAATTTTAATATCAGTATTGTATATTGATCTATCTTTTTCTTTTAGTACATGTGAGTGTAAATTTCTGCATGTGTCTATTGGATTAGGAGAAAATAATTGTTCACAGGAAAATTACGACCTGTTGAGCTGTGGATTTTATATTCTCCAACCCTTAAGTTCTTTAAAGCCTTCCCAGTGATGCTGCCATCTTATTTCTCTGTCATATTTACTGTGAAACCTGTGTTTAAATGACAGTTACAGCTTGGAGGTTCGTAAGTTGCCTATTTATTTATTTATTTATTATTTGTCAACACTGTCCTTGTTGGTGCATTCACTGGGCCTAGCCAAACAGGGCTGCGGGGATTCACAATTAATTGTGATTGTGTAAACACTTTTGTCTTTTTTTGCACTTGATGTTGCTGGACAGGGTCTAGGTATGAGCAGAGAATGACTTAAAAAAAAGGTGAAATTATAGCTATTGAAAAGTTATACCCATATTTTGTGGATATAGAGGGAGAACAACAACCAGACACCCAGGGGAGGAGACCAACTTAGGCCCAGGGAAATATGGGGGAGGGAGTGGTTTAACAATCTTTATTCACCAAGCCTTACAAAATTCTGGCTATAATTGAGTAAGTTTGGGGATCTAATATATAACATGTTGACTATAATTAACAATACTGTATACTATACCTGAAAGTTATTAAGAGAGCAGATCTTAAATGTTATCATCACAAATGGAAAAAAAAAGTTAATTTGGGAGGGGTTGGAGGTGTTAACTACTTCACTGTAGTAGTCAGTTTGCAAAATAAAAATGTATGAAATCATCACGTGTACAACTTAAACTCACATATTTTATATTTCAATAACATTTCTATAAAGCTGGGAAAAAACAACAACAACAAAATCTTTGTCTTCTAGAATTGACCTAGGAGTGTTCTTCCAAAAAGGAAACACTCCAGTATGGCTATCCCAATCTTCCTAAAATGTTGCTTGTAACTGAGTGCCAAGTCTAGCATTTTGACCATAAAATAGCATGAGGTAACTCCAGCTCCTGCCTCCTGATGCCACTGTTCTCACCAGTATCATTCTTTATTCTAAAGGGCAAATGAATGCATCCAGGCTGGTGGTGTTGACAAATAGGACATATTGGACTGAGTGTCTTCATATAGGCCTTTCCAAGACAAGAAAAGAACCAAATAATTTGAACCAAGCCAAGAAATAGTGAATTTAACATACTACCACCACTTATACCTTTTTGGGAATTAAAAGAATTTATGAAATTCATAAAAATATTTCTTTAGAGTTATTATTTCCTAAAAATATTTCTTTATAGTTATTATTTCCTAAAATGTGATTTTATACCTTGTAGCAAGTTTTAAAACACTAAAAGCTCTTAAATATTTTTTAGATTAATTTTCTGGTGTGAAGTATAGAGAAAATCATATTTATACATGAGATTATATTTTCTTGCATCTTCCTGCCCCCTTTCCTTTTGAACTATCTGTTGGTTATAAAATCATTTATACAATATTATCACAATATCAGTGTTTAAAAGTGTGCAACATTTTTATTCTGCTTAGTAGCCATTATTTTAATAGTTGATAAATTATACATTTAAGTGGGATAAGCATTCACCACCTATGTTTTATTTTTATTTTTTATTGATTCACAAAATTGTTGATTATATTACCAAGTTTTCTCTTTCAAGAATGTCTCATAATTTATATATTCCTAGGTATTATTGGCCATAGAATCAATCTGTCATTAATCAGGAATTAATGGCTTTTCAAAAACATGTGATGATGGTGTTACTTCACTGATGGGATTGCTCCTTAAAGCATGGACACATTTGTGGATACAGAAAATGAGATGGAGAAGCCAGAAATCCATTGGCAGAAAATTAAGGAAGGGGAGAGGAGGCTTAAGAGATAGGTAGGGATGTTAGAATAAATTAGTTATGTAAAACCAGAAACCCAACCATCTGCCTATGTTTCCCAACAGAACCCAAAGGGCACTTCCTTTATTAATCAATAAAGAATGTCATGATAAAGAGAAATTAGCATGCTTAAGAGGCTCAACAGTGACTATTACATGTAGCATGGAAGCATTAATAGTTACAAAGAAAAATGCTAATCTCTTTTATATTTTTTCATTACTTAGTAAATATTTCATTAAGCAAACTTTGTACTATGCATTGTTCTTGGGTTAGGTGATGCAAAAAAAAAAATGTAAGGCACCCTCTGTGTTATAAAGAAATTCAATGTATTTGTTAAAAGAGACATAACTATTTTCTCATCAACTTTCTGGTAAGTTTCCATAACAATGCTCAATAAGTACGAACAGTGAACTCATAAACAGTATGATTTATAGTTAAACTCATAAAGTAATTATAACTGTGCTTAAAAACCTAACAAGCGTCCAAATAACCTATACTTTTATGTCATTATTCAAATTCTCATTATTATGAAGGTATCAGAAGTGTAGGGAAAAATATAGACTTTTTTTACCCCTAATTAATTATTGGTTGAAAACCTAATGTTTCTTGGCTGTAGAACCCCACAAATCTTAAGCCCTAATGTTCCTTAACTTATTCTGTAGAAGTGATGTTACAAATAAGTGAAGCAGCAGATACACAATAGAGGATTGGAGGGAGATCATCATACCTGCATTCCTGCATATACACCTGGCATAATGGTGGATGCTGTAAGAACTAATAACTTAATACATAACTATTCAGTTGGAAATCATGTTGATAATATTTCATAAGAAGGATTTTAAAACTCCCTTTTAGTATGGGTAATTGAATATATCTTGCTGTTTTTGATAACTACTCATACTTCAATTTTCAGGATGCCATTCTTTTATTTCTTTCAACACACAAAAGTGATATTGCTTTTATGTATGTGCTACTGTGCTTCTTTGGAAAGAATGTTGTTTGTACTCTCTAACACAAAGTAGTGTGATTTTCTTATGGTGCAAATCTTGTAGGATATTGAAATTTAGCATTCTCTATATATGATTAAATTTAACAAATTCATATAATAACTTCACCATGTAACTGAATTCCTGAATTAATAGTTTGATGTTTATATGATCAATTGTTTCCTTTTTTAGTCAATATATATTTATTTTTTTAATTTTTAAATTTTAAATATTTCCACATGGCTAAAATGTATTCTTAGGCAGAAATAGAGATGAAAAAGAGTTTGAGTAGGAAAGTTTGATTCTTCACTCCATTTAGGTCCTAGTTACATACTTCTGAATTCAATGGTATTAACTGAAATATAGAAATGATAATAGTACCTAACTCAGTAGTTGTGATAATTACATAAAATGTGTATATAATGTTATAATTATAGCATTAATGGCAGAAATGGTTGCAGCGTGTATGGCATTTGTCAAGAATATAAAAAAGAAACATGTTCCATTTGAAGAAGGTGATAATAGGGAATCCAGAGAAAATGAAAAAAAGATCTCCAAATGTGAGTGAAGCTTTTGCAAAGTATTTTTATTAATAAACTTTTTTAAAATTTTGGAAATAACTGTATTTACATTACATAAAACTTGCACTGTATTTCTAAGCAACTCCACCTTATAGAATACATATATGTTAGTAGTAATATATATAAATGAACATGCACTTGACTTTTATCTCTATCAGCTTTAAATCTCTTATTTCCTACTACTCTCATTTCTTTTATATTTATTATGTATCTCGTCCTTTTACTTATTTCTCCACTGGATTCTATCTGTTTTGCCATATTTCTTTCACATGACATTAACATATCTTTTTCAGTGGATTCTGAAATCACCTTTTACTTTCCAGAACCATTTTTTTCTGTGAATCTAATTTAAAAATACTTTCTGGTGCAGTTGCTATGGAGAACAGTAAGGCAATTCCTTAAAAAATAAAAATGGAGTTAACATATGATTTAACAATTTCACCTGTGGGTATACTCCCCAAATAATTGAAAGCAGGGACTTAAACAGGTGTTTGCACACTCCTGTTCATAGCAGCATTATTCAAAATAGCCCAAAGGTAGAAGCAAATGAAGCGTTTGTTGATGGATAAATGGATAAACAAATGGTATATACATATAATGGAGTGTTACTTTAGAAGTATTACTTTAAAAAGAAAGCAGATTCTGACACATGCTACAACATGGATGAACCATGAGAACATTATGCTAGAAGACATAAGCCATTCATGAAAGGACAAATACTGTATGATTCCACTCATATGAGTTATGTTGACTAGTCAAATTCAAAGACACAGAGGTTAGATTGGTAGTTGCTGCAGGCTGGAGGGAGAGGGGGATAAGAAGTTATTGTTTAATGGGTTCAGAGCTTCATTTCTGTAAGGTGAAATAAGTTCTGGAGATTGATGGTGATGATGTTTGCACAACTATATATACACACACACACACTTAATGCATTGCACACTTAAAAATGGTTAAGATGACACATTTTATTTTGTGAGTTTTTACCACAATTGCAAAAAAATGATATTTTTTTAATTAAGGAAAATATAATTTGACCATTATTTTCATTGTTAAAACTGCTACTTTTACTGGTTGAGGAAACTGATAGACATAGAATCTATTTCACATACAAGTTATTATAAGGGTAGCAAAACCACAAAATAAAACCAGACTTTTCATTTCATTTTTAACATTAAATTATATAGTGAAAATCCAATTTCAATACCTAAAATAAAGTAGCATTTTATTTCAAAATATACTATTTTGTTTAAAGAGTAAGGCAAGAAATATACAGCTTATTTGAAATATAGTACCAAATCATAGACTTGAGATTCTATAAGGTGATTTAAAGATTACACAATTAGGGAAAAAAGAGGGAAGATGATGGAAGAGGAGACCCACATTTCATCTGTTCCATTGAATTCAGTTAGATATCTATCAAATCATTCTGAACACATGTGAATTCAACCTGAGATCTAAGAAAAGAATTGCTGCAATTCTACAAATAGAAAGTGACCACTTTTTGTAAGCTGTGTGAAAAACCTTCAGGGAACAAAAGCCGCATAGAGCAACTTGAAGCAGCTTACACTGAGCCTGGCCCCCTGGCAAGGAGTGGTGCAACTTTGTCCAGGCAAAGACAGCTGGGAATAAGTGCAACAGGCTCCTCCCCAAGAAAACCAGAAGGAACATCAGGTGAATACCAAGTTTTGGATCAGAACTGGATCGGTTTTTCAGAACTGAAAAACTCCTATGGTAGGGAAAAATAGTATATAGAATTTGAGGGGTTTTTTCCTCAAGAGTCTTTAGTCTTTCAGTTAAAAAATGTTTTTCTCTTTTATTTTTATTCCTTTTCAACTGGTTTCTTATTTTAACAACTTTGGTTTTTTGTTTTGCTTTTTAAAGAGCTTATTTATTTGAGAGAGAGAGAGAGCAAGAGTGCAAGAGCAGGGAGAATGAGAAGCAGACCCCCACTGAGGGGGGATCTCAATACAGGGCTTGATCCCAGGCCACTGGGATCAAGACCTGAGTGGAAGGCAGATGCTTGAGTGACTGAGCCATCCAGGTATCCCTCAACTCTTTGTTATGAAGTCTTTTTTTAAATTTACATTTTATAGATATAGTCTTCATTTTTTCCTTTCTTCCAATGTATTCAATTTTATTTTTGTATGTATGTAAGTTTTTCTTTCTTTGCAATTTTTGGATTTAGTGTCTTCTAATAAACAGACGAAAATACACACAGGACCACATGGATCACCCTGTTTTGTCCACATGTGAGATTATATTCACTTTTTTCCTATTATTTGTTTGCTTGTTTCTGACCTCTTCAGATTTGTCTAGTGTATATTTTGTTGAGGTCATGATTGATATATTTTTTTTATTCTCTCATCCATCTATTCTTCCTTAGACAAAATGACTAGGAGAAACTCACAACAAAAATAGAAACAGGTAGTATTTTCTGACATAGATCTAATCAATATGGATATAAGTAAAATGTCAGATGTAGAATTCAGAATGATACTTATAAAATTATTAGCTGGGCTTGAAGAAAGCATAAAGACACTAGAGAATCCCTAGTGCAGAAATAAAATCTAATCAGCATTAAAAATGCTTAACTGAGATGAAATCTAAATTGAATGCTCTAATAGCTAGGATAAATGAGGCCGAAGAGTAAGTGACATAGAAGACAGGTTGATATTAAGGAAGGAAGCTGAGGAAAAGAGAGAAAAGGAACTAATGGACCATGAGGGGAGGCTTAGAGAAGTCAGTGATACCATAAAGTGAAACAATATTAGAATTATTGGGATTGCAGAGGAAGAAGAAAGAAAGGAACAGAAGGTACATTTGAGCAAATTATAGCTGAGAGCTTCCATAACTTGGGGAAGGAAACAGGCATTCAAGTCCAGGATGCACAGAGAACCCCCCTCAGAATCATTAAAATAGATCAATACCCTGATAGGGAAGCTTGAAAAATTCAGGGATGAAAAGAAAATCCTGAAATCAGCTCATGGCAAGAGCTCCTTAACCTCAAGTGCAGAAACATTAGGCTGGCAGCAGACCTATCCACAGAGACCTGTCAGGCCAGAGAGAACTGGCACGATATATTCAGGGTATTAAATGAGAAGAACATGGAGCCAAGAATACATTATCCAGCAAGGCCATCATTCATAAAGTAAGGAGAGATAAAGAGCTTCCAGAACAAACAGAAGCCAAAAGAATTTGTGATCACTAAACCAGTCCTGAAATAAATATTAAAAGGGATCCTGTAAGCGAAGAGAGAGCCCAAAAGTAACATAGGCCAGAGAAAAGGAGACAATCTACATAAACAGACCTTTACAGGTCTTTACATTTTTTACATGGCAATAAATTCATATCTTTCAATAGTTACTCTGAATGTACATGGGCTAAATGCTCCAATTAAAAGACACAGGGTATTAGATTGGATAAAAAAGCAAGACCCATCCATATGCTGTTTAGAAGAGACTCATTTAAAACCAAAGACACCTCCAGATTGGAAGTGAGGGGGTGAACCATTTTCATGCTAATGGACCTCAAAAGAAAGCTGGCCTAGCCATCCTCATATCAGAAAAATTAGGTTTTTAAGCCAAAGACTGTAATAAGGGAAGAAAAGGGACACTATATAATACTTAAAGGGTCTATCCAACAAGATGATCTAACAATTATAAATGTTTATGCCCCTACCTTTGGAGCATCCAATTATATCAACCAGTTAACAACCAAATTAATGAGACACATTAATAATAATACAATAATAGTAGGGGATTTCAACACCCACCTCACAGGAATGAACAGATCATTTAAGCAGAAGATAAACAAGAAACAAGGGCTTTGAATGACACACTGGATCAGATGGACTTCACAGATAGGTACAGAACATTCCATCCTAAAGCAACAGAATACACATTCTTCTCATGTGCACATGTAACAGTCTCCAGAATAGATCACATATTGGGTCACAAATCAGGTCTCAACTGGTACCAAAAGATTCAGATCATTGTCTGTGTATTTTCAGAATGCAATGTTGTGAAACTTGAACTCAATCACAAGAGGAAATTTGGAAAGAACTCAATTACATGGAGGCTAAAGAACATCCTACTAAAGAATGAATGGGTCAACCAGAAAATTAAAGAACTTAAAAAATTCATGGAAACAAATAAAAATGCAGACACAACTGTTCAAAACCTTTAGGATGCAGCAAATTGGTCCTAAGAGGGAAGTACATAGAAATAGGAACCTTTCTCAAGAAACTAGAAAAGTCTTAAATACACGAGCTAACCTTACACTTAAAGGAGCTGGAGAAAGAATAGCAAACAAAGTCTAAACCAAGCAGGAGAAGAGAAATAATCAAGATAAGAGCAGAAATCAATGAACTAGAAACCAGAAAGAACAGCAGAATAGATCAAAGAAACTAGAAACTCATTCTTCGAAAGAATTAATAAGATCGATAAACCCCTAGACAGACTTATCAAAAAGGAAAGAGAAAGGACCCAAATTAATATAATCATGAATAAAAGAGGTGAGATCACGACCAACACCATGAAAATACAATTATAAGAACATATTATGAACAACTATATGCCAGCAAATTTGACAATCTGGAAGAAATGGATGCTTTCCTGGAAACTTATAAACTACCAAAACTGAAAAAGGAAGCAATAGAAAACCTGAACAGACCCATAACCAGCAGTGAAATTGAAGCAGTAATAAAAAATATCTGAACAAACAAGAGTCCAGGGCTGGATGGCTTCTCAGGGGAATTCTACCAACCATTTAAAGAAGAAATCATACCTATTCTTCTGATGTTGTTTCAAAAATAGATATGGAAGGAAAACTTCCAAACTCTTCTATGAGGCCAGAATTACCTTTATCCCAAAACCAGACAAGGACCCCACCAAAAAAGTTTTACAGATAAATATTCCTGATGAACATAAATAGCAAAATTCTTACCAAGATACTAGCCAATAGGATCCAAGAGTACATTAAAAGGATTATTCACCATGAAAAAGTGGGATTAATTCCTGTGCTGCAAGGGTGGCTCAACATTCACAAATCAATCAATGTGATACATCATAGTAGTAAAAGAAAGAATGAGAACATGATCCTCTCTAGAGATGCAGAAAAAGCATTTGATTAAAACTCTCCACAGTGTAGGGATAGAGGGACCATAACCCAATATAGTAAAAGCCATCTACAAAAAGCCCACAGCAAATATCATTCTCATGTTTTCCCCTAAGTGCAGGAACATGACAGGGATACCTACTGTCACTACTTTGCTCAACATAGTATCAGAAGTCCTACCCTCAGCAATCAGACAACAAAAAGAAATAAAAGGCATTCAAATTAGCAAAGAAATGTTCAAATTCTAACTCTTATTTTATGTGGAAAACCCAAAAAATTCCACCCCAAAATTCCTAGAACTCATACAGGAGTTCAGCAACATGGCCGGATATAAAACAAATGCACAGAAATCAGTTGCATTTCTGTACACAAAAAATGAAGCAGAAAAAAGAGAAATTAAGGACTCAATCCCATTTACAATTGCCTCCAAAACCATAAGATACCTAGAAATAAGCCTAAGCAAAAGTTAAAGGATCTATACTCTAAAAATTACATAAGGGTCTTAGGGTGGCTCAGTGGGTTAAGCCTCTGCCTCCAGCTCAGGTCATAATCTTAGGGTCCTGGGATTGAGGCCCACATTGGGGCTCTCTGCTCAGCAGGGAGCCTGCTTCCCCCTCTCTGTGCCTGCCTCTCTGCCTACTTGCGGTCTCTCTCTCTCTGTCAAATAAATAAATAAAATATAAAAAATTAAAAAAATAAAAATTACATAACACTTGTGAAATAAATTGAGGAAGACACAAAGAAATGAAAAAAAAATCAATGCTCATGTATTGGAAGAATACATACTGGGTGTGGTCCATAAATAATGAATCTTGGAACACTGAAAAATACAATAAAATTTTAAAAAGTTATGCTACCCAGGACAATCTACACATTCAAAGAAAACCCTATCAAGATACCATCAACATTTTTCACAGAGTTGGAACTAATAATCCTAAGATTTGTATGGAACCAGAAAAGACCCTGAATAGCCAGAGGAACATTGAAAAAGAAAACCAAAGTTGGTGGCATCACAATGACAGACTTAAAGCTTTATTACGGGGCTGTAATCATCAAGACAGTATGGTACCGGGATAAAAACAGACACAAAGATCAATGGAAAAAATAGAGAACCAGAAATGTACCCTCAACCCTGTGGTCAACTAATCTTCGACAAAGCAGGAAAGGATATCTAATGTAAAAAAGACAGTCTTCAACAAATGGTGTTGAGAAAATTGTACAGCCACATGTATTTTTTATTTGTTTCTTTGGTTTTGCCATCATGTATTTTTTTTTCTTTAATCATGCAAAGAATTTGCTATAATATCCTAGGGCAAAGCAGAGAATTTGGCAGTCTGTTATGCATGTGTGTGGAGGGGTTCCCCTCAGAAATCTGCAGGCTGGTGACATCAGCTCAGAGTGCCCAGGTTCACAGTGCCACTTGTTGCTTATATACATCTTGCTGATGGCTATTCTTCCTCCACATCACAATTGGAGTGTCTTGAAGATGACAGGGTGGGGATCCTCTAGGTTCTTAGGAAATTTCATTCCACTTCTCCTGCTCAGTGGTCTCTTTGGTCAGCAGTGTGTTTTACTCCTGTGTCTCCATTTTCTTCAGCCTGGCCTTGTTGAAACTCACCATTTCCCCCATGTCCACCTTGCCTGCCATTTTTGTAAAGTGATATTTGTAGTATCCAAGATCTATAAAAGCTTTCCAAACTCAACACCCAAAACACAAATAATCCAGTCAAGAAATGGGCAGAAGACATGAAGAGACATTTCTCCAAAGAAGTCATCCAAATAGTCAACAGACATATGAAAAAATGCTCCACATCACTTGACATCAGGGCAATACAAATCAAAAGGACAATGAGATACCACCTCACAGGAGGCAGAATTGCTAAAATTTACAAGAGAGGGAAAAAAAATGTTGGCGAAGATGTAGAGAAAGGGGAACTCACTTATACTGTTGGTGGGAATAAAAGCTGGTATAGCCACTATGGAAAACAGTACAAAGTTTCCTCAAGAAGTTAAAAATAGAGCTACCCTATGACCCAGCAATTGCACTACTAGGTATTTACCCCAAAGATGCAAATAAAAAATGATCCAAAGGGGCATATGCACCCCAATGTTTCCAGCAGCAATGTCCATAACAGCCAAACTATGGAAAGACCTCATATGTCCGTCAAAAGATGAATGGATAAAGAAGAGTGATTTTACATATATATATGTGTGTGTGTGTATATATATATATATATGTACACACATACACATTTATAAATATATATACAATTATAAATATATATATTTACATATATTTGCATATATATGTAAGAGTGATTTTACACACACACACATATATATATATACATATATATATATGTATATTAGAATATTACTCAGACATCAGAAATGATGAATACTTAACATTTACATCGATGTAGATGGAACTGGAGGGTATGATGCTTAGTAAAATAAGTCAATGAGAGAAAGAAAATTATCATTTGATTTTACTCACATGTGGAATATAAGAAACAGTGCAGAGGATCGTAGGGGAAGGGAGGGGAAACCGAATGGGAAGTCATCAGAGAGGGAGACAAACCATGAGAGACCCTTAACTAGAGGAAACAAACTAAAGGTTGCTAGAGTGGAGGTTGGTCAAGAAATGGGGTAATTGGGTTATGGGCATTAATGTGAGCACATGATACGATGAGCACTGGGTGTTATATACAACTGATAAATTATTGAACTCTACTTTTGAAATTAATGTTGTAGTATATGTTGGCTAATTGAGTTTAAATTTTAAAAAGTTTATGCAATTGCCTGGAAGATAAATAAATATTTCTAATGTATTCATGATGGTGTCTAGGAATCATGAAGCTCATTTTACTTCCTCATTGTGCAGTGTGTGGCAATGAAGTATTAGAATTAATCTTTCAAAACCATGAATGTCAGTAATTTTCTATGTACGTTGGGCATTTAGCTGTTTTGTATAAAGATAATAAAGATAATATCAAAGAACAAATGATTTAAATAGAATGTCAACACCTAAGGGAAGCTTAAATAGTGTAAGTGGATAAACTATAATATTATAGCTTATAATTCTACCCAAGAGGGATAAAATAAACATTAAATTACTATCTAACTGGTTGCCAGTCAGATTTCCTCTCTGCTATGAATTTATCAGGTGTATATTTTATATAGGAAAGATTTCTTTTTATTTTATAAGATTTGTATTAAACACATATTTAGATATGGAATTGTCTTACTTAATCATGACATAAAAAATGAAATTTCTTATTATTTTGTGTTCTAGGGCCCAATTCCAATATGTATGTGTTTGAGGGGAAATTTACCTACACCAACAAGTAATGCTGGTTTTTGCTGGATGCTGGAAATTTACCTACACCAACAAGTAACACCAGCTGAGTTTTCTACAATTCAGCTCAATTCTGATAATATCCACCCAGAGTTTTCATCAGATTCCACAGGTTAAGAGCTCAGTCTCATAAGGCTTCCTGCCATCTCACTTTAATGTTAGTCATAAACCCAAATTACTACCTACGCTTCTGATGGAATGGTTACAAATTGGAAGTTACAACAACTGACTCCAATTCAGGATGTCAATTGCAAGTCCAGGCTTTCACCCATACTTCTAACCTACTGGCTATAAATTTGAGGTTCCTATGACTCCTCTACAGTGACTCACAGAACTCAGAGAAACACTTTACTTATTAGATTGTTGATTTATCGTAAAAGGGAATAGCCACACAGAAGACATGCAAAGGTCAATGTACATGGATGGGGCACAGAGCTTCCACATTCTCTCCAGCATGCCACTCTCCCCAAATATCCATGAGTTCACCAAATAGAAATCTCTTTGAACCCTGTCCTTTTGAGGTTTTAAGGAGGCTTTATTACAAAGGAATTATTGATTAAGTCATTGACCATTGGTGATTGAATTCAATCTCAAGCCCTTATCTTCTCCCTGGAGGCTGAGGAATGGAACTGAAAATTCTAACCTGTAATCACATTGTTAGCTCCACTGGCACCCAGCCAGTCACCATCCTTAGTGGTTCCCAGAGTTACCTCATTAGAACAATAAAGGGTGACTCAATTGGTTAAGCCTCCAACTCTTGGTTTTAGATCAGGTCATGATTTCAGGGTTTTGAGATTGGGCCCCACATTGGGTTCTACATTCAGCACAGATTCTGCTTAAGATTTTCTCCCTCACCTTCTATCCCTCTCCCACCACCTTCTATCCCTCTCCGACCAAAGAGCAAAAGATTTTTTTAAAAAATCTTTTAAAAAAGAAATAATAAAAGTACTTTTATCACTCTCCGCACTTAGGGCATTCCAAGGGATTTTAGAGCTGTGAACCAGGTATTGCATAGGAAGACAAAATAGGTATCATCTGAATTACCAAATATATATTTTTCTTATAAACCACAATATCAAACTTTTAATATTGTCATTTGCAGTATATTAAACTATAATTAATTGATGACTACTCAGCTAAGAATGACTTTCTTTTGGGTGAAAATATAATCTCAGTAAACATTTATTTTTTCTCCTTTACACCATCTACATACATTTATACTGTAAATTTTATTTCAAAGAATTGTGGGTTAAAATGGAGCTTGTGTATTGTCCCATTCCTTTTCTTTCTAATTTGGTTTTATTTTTTTTTTATTTTTTTTTTCTAATTTGGTTTTAATTAAATATAATACTTTGGAGCAAGAACTTCACAAACAAATGTTTACCTTATCTTAATGTAATGATGGTTTTGTATAAATTTAATATTTCTGAAAGACTTCAGCTAAAAGGCATTGGTTATAGAAATCTTCTATTTTTCTAAAGAGTAGCCACTCTACAGTAATAAACTTTACCACCTTTTCCACCAATGCCCTTTGTGTGAACTCATTTTTAGAGGATGATAGACTTTCACCTTTCCTGTGGGATTGCGAATACTATCAAGAAGAGCAAAGAACTTTTACTCTCTGGCTCTCCTGGGACTACTGTTCTCTCCTTGTTTCATCAGAGGTGAGGACTTGTCAGTCGGTACATTTAATCGTAGGCCATATCAAGAATATCTTCTGGGTCCAAAGTGAACCTAAAATCTCACTCTAAACTCTTAAATAGGTTACTGGAATTTACTAGTTGCTAAATAATTGTGTCATTGCTTCTTATTGTGAGAGTATTGAGCCATAATACAATATAGATTTAAAATAGAATAGAATAGAAGGAAAGGCTACTTTTTCACAACTGAATAAAAATAAATCAGTTATCATGCATTTTAAAGCCATCTTATATTATTCACTATAGCATAATATTTACACACACTGTGTCATTTATTTAACATAATAGCCAAGGAGGAAGATAAAGATATTAAGGCTACAGAGAGTTTAAAAGTTGTTTCCAACTTTTCAAAGAAAGTGAATGACCCAGGATTTAAAGTCAGGTCAGTTACACTGGACAACCAGTAACTTTCTATTCTGTAACATGGCCTTCTTAATTCATAGATTTGGTAATAAATCTGAAAGTAATTCAGAAAGTGGATTAAACACAAATAATTGAACACATTACTTTAAAATTTTATTTTTTCTATGTTCAAAAGTGGTCATAAATAAGAAGACTAATTGTTTCAGCATGAATTTTTGTCATCTTGGATTTGCCTTAATAAAAAGAATGTGCCCTGAGGTTAATTTTGGTACAAAATACTCCTGAGACCATACTTATTTGTATAATTTTTTAAGTCATTTAAAAGGATTCAAAGAGAGAAACTAGAATACAATTCCACATACACATACAAAAATCAAGAATGGCTAATAAAAATGAATAAAATAAGTTTTAAGGCAAAAGTACAAGAAAACAAAAAATGAGCTCTTAACTAGAAAAATAAGTAACAACTTAAAAAAATAAAAATAAATAATTACAGAATTTATGATTTAAAATAAATTAGCTGAGAATGTATATGTATCAAATTTTTCTGTTTTGTATTTAGCATTTTGTATACATGATTATGTGTTCATTGTAAAATTCATGACCTGATTTTTCCCCTTATTGCAACTATTTTAAATAAAACTGAGCAAAAACATTCTAAGTTCTATTGCATTTCTTGATATTAACATATTTTGATTTTTGTATCAATATATTTTCTTTTAACCTGATTATACATCAAGTTGTTTATCTAGTTGTTGCTTTTAGCTGATTATTCAAATATCTTCTATAAGATTGTTATTGAAATCTGAAGATGTTCTTTTCCCCCAATTCATTGTGTGTGTATGTGGGTGTATGTGTAATTTTTATAAACACCTTCCTCCTGGTTTGTTTCATTTCATTTTTTTATTTTTCTAAGTTATTTAAATTCTGTGATGCATTAAAATGATTTAGATACTTAACTAATCTAAGTCCCCAAGTCAAGTCGCTGTGAGCAAAGTGTAAGCCAGCCCATGATGAATACATGGTCTTATAATTCTTTTTTTTCCATTTACTTTTACCCACATTCTTTTTTTAAGAATACTTCATTTATGGGGCGCCTGGGTGGCTCAGTGGGTTAAAGCCTCTGCGTTCAGCTCAGATCATGATCCCAGGGTCGTGGGATTGAGCCCCACATTGGGCTCTCTGCTCGGTGGGGAGCCTGCTTCCTCCTCACTCTCTGTCTGCCTCTCTGCCTACTTCTGATCTCTGTCAAATAAATAAACTCTTTAAAAAATACTTAATTTATTTATTTATTTGAAAGAAAGAGAGAAAGATAATGAGCAAGGGGGAAGGGTAGAGGGAGAATCAGACTGTGCTGAGCAGGGAGCCTAATACAGGACTCCTTCCCAGGACCCTGGGATCATGACCTGAACCAAATGTCGACACTTAACCAACTGAGTCACCCAGGTACTCTTTTGTCCACATTCTTCAAGATTCCTTTGCATGTCTATATATTTCTGCCTGAATTCTTTGATGTTTTTATCTTCCCTTTTTGTTGTTTTTTTTTTTCACTATTCTTGTACTGTTCTTTTGCCTTTTTCTTTACAGTGTTAGATAATTTTTCAACTTATGCTGTGGTTGTTCTTATATTGTATATTGTAAGTAACATCTAAGTTCAAAAATGCAATAGTCACTTATTGGGTTCTTCGATTTCATGAAAAACTTTTGGCCAATTTTTTTATCAAAAGTATGGTCTTTTTTAAAAAAATGGTAGTAGTTTAGTCAATTTGCTTGTAGTTAATTTCCTTATTTATTTTACATCTTTTTTTAGCTCCCATGACTTTTCATTGCCAATCATTATTTATATTCCAAAGAGAGCCAGGAGCACGATTTAAAATATGCAGGTGATTTTCAGGAATAAAACTATGTTTGTGGGTTTCTCTGTCTTTTTCTTCATCTCACCATCTCTCTCTGTCTCTGTCTCTCACTTTATATATATATGTATCCATATCTATATCTAATCTACATCTGTACATAACTATATCCAAGTGTGTGTGTGTGTGTGTGTGTGTGTGTGTGTGTACTTAGCCTTTACTTGCTGGTTATAATAAATATCAGCAACAGAGTTTACCATTCAGTTATCCCTCTGCCTCGTCAAATGGAAAATCTTCCAATTTTCTCTTCTACCAGCTCATCCTGCCATTTCATGAGTCAGATCCATTCACTCTGATCTATCCATGTCCAAGTAAGGGATGTTTCATTTTGTTTTGTAAGATGTGTACCTACTTTGGAAAATTCCCTAGTCACACAACGTTTCATTATTTTAATTTTTTTTAATTTTTTAAAAGATTTTATTTATTTGACAGAGAGAGATCACAAGTAGGCAGAGAGGCAGGCAGAGAGAGAGAGAGAGAGAGGAGGAAGCAGGCTCCCTGCCTATCAGAGAGCCCGATGCGGGACTCGAACCCAGGACCCTGAGATCATGACCTGAGCTGAAGGCAGAGGCTTAACCCACTGAGCCACCCAGGTGCCCCTCATTATTTTTAAAATGTAAGATATTCACTCTGCATTATCTCATATTCTGTAATACATTTTTTTTTTATTGAACTTGGTATTTTTCTTCCTACTCTTATATTTAGCACAGAAGCTTGCCTTACTTTTCATTAAGATGGAATTGGGATTTCATGTTTGCCTCAGTTTCTCTGGATTCAAAGAAGAGGAGATAATGCTCTCTTAATGCCATTATTTTAAGCACAGAATTTTTTTCTGGGTATTGTACATAGCAGAACAGCTCTCTCACTGCAATCTACTGACAATGCTCAAAACAAGGGTTTGTTAAAATAAAGAAAAGAAAAAAGATAAATTTTTATAAAACTTAATTACTCCTTAGAATCTCAATTCTACACTATTTCTTTCTATATTTAAATATTCAAAATATTTTGAATTCTTCACATAAAAAGTACTATGTGACATAAAAAATGAGTAAGATGCAGCTCAATTCCTTAAGCTGCTCACAAGTTATTTACAGAAAACATATATGCATCTAATCACAATACATGTCAGAATATAATAAGGTTTAAAATCATAACTGATTAAGACATAATGTGATTTGATAAAATAAAAAGATGCCTGATGAAAGGATCATATATCTTTTCTGAGTTATGAAATTATGACAGCACACCGTGAATATGCTTTTCAAGTTATCCTCATTAGGTCTTAAAATCTTTCACTTTAGATTTACAGTGGTCTGGAAAGACTGCTGTTGTATCACTGTGAATATTATAAATTATTCATGAATCAGCATTTTTTATGTTAAACTGAAGTGGTGATATTGCCTGAAATATGGCAATAATTAATCCCTTACAAGTCACGGGTCTTTCCCTATAATCCTTTCAGTGTCATTTTGTTTATGTCTTGGTCCCATATTTTAAACCAGTGTGTCATATCTGTGCTTTATTCAGGTAAAGGACCATGATCAACATTTGTTGACATTTTTGGCTTATCACATAATCACTAAATTATATTAATTTTGATGACTGAAAAATTAACACTTCATTTTGTGTTAATATTCTTTCAAGTATCTCTCAATCCTGCTCTCTTTAAGATCCTCATGAGCAAATGTCTAAGTGTGAATTTTGCTTATAGACTTACTCTTCCATATACTTATATTACTGCCAAAAGATATTAAACAGTTTTCTCTGAGTACATCTTATATTACATACACAAATGATGTTTTCTCTGATCAGCTAGTGAACATTTCTGTTTCTCACATAGCTTCATATTTCTAAAGTTCCATTCCCCACCCCCAGGCAACACAGAAGTTAGTTTATGCTTTCTCAGTTGCCCATCATCCATATCAAGAAATCATGTAGTTAATTTCCAAGATATTTTATACCTTGGAATATACTTTTATGTTAAGTAATACAAATGACTTTGTAAGTACATTATTCTAGAAAACAAAGACTGATAAACTTAATGCCAAAATTGAGGTGGCTATAGAGAGCAATAAATTTTATTTTAATAAATGCACTTGCCATAGTTGAATAACTCAGGACTCCCAATACACATTTTTTCTTGATTAGTAATAATATAAAAAACTATTAAGCATTTTCCTATACACTGTAATTAATACTCAGGGAAGATTAGAGAACAAGTCAGAAACATTCTGTGTCTTATTAAAGTGGGAAAAACAGACATTAAATAATATTACATACAATTAATCATATATTTGCAACTGTGCAAAGAAGAGTGTATCTTAAGCTGAAACAAGACAGATAAGTAGGATTAAATGAGCAAAGATTTGGAGATAGGAATGAGTAAGGATTCTAGACATATAACATATAGGGAGGTTGAGAACTGAAGAACATTAATATCAAAGACCAAAAAGAAACTTGAAGAGTGAATCATAGAACAAAGACAATTCTCACAAAAGGAGTTTAGATAAGATAACAATGGCCATATCATGCGACACATACGCTCATGATTTTGGACTCCATCTGAAGGATTTTAAGTTGGGGAGGGTAACATCTCAGTATTGCTTTTAGTTACTGTGTGGATTATAAATTAATAGGTTCCTTAGCCATAGCATGGGCAAGCAGATGGACACTAAGAAGTAAAATTCTTTTTTCTTTTCTTTTTTCTTTTTGTTTTTGTTTTTTAGGAAGAAAATTTCTTAAAACTGGTCGATGAGTATAAATTTAGAAAGATGGAAATTTTTAGATGAATTCCTTAGTTTCTGGAATTGTCAAATTGAAGGAACTGCTTTTTACTGAATTGAGGAAATCCAGAAAAAAACTTCATTTTGTAAAAAACAGGTCTGGGATCTTTTTTTATAACATTGCTATTTTTAGGAACAAAAGAAATCTCAAGCAGAGATTTATTAAATAAAAATATTTATTGGTTAACCATTGAATTTTGGAGTTGGAGATACAGAAAACATAAAATAATTTCATAGAGGTTATAATAAATTGAGGGGAACAAACAATAAAAGAATAAAGAGTAGTAGGATATAAGTGCTATAAAGAAAAATTAGATAAGTGATTTAAGGGAATAAAGGCTAAAGTCAAAGCTGTTTTAGAGAAGGCAGGTCAGAGGAGGCTTCTGAGCAGACAGCCCAGGGACAAGTTGTGAGTGTGTATAGGGGGAGATGAGCATTCCAGGGATCCAAGCAAATACCTTGAAATGATGAGTTTGTGGATGGAAATAGCTGACTTCAGAATAAAGTTGATTTGAGAATTATTGGTTTATATCTGACAAGTCCAGGTTTGTAATTAAATGACATGTTCCAAGGATTAAGCCTGAAAACAACTCTGATACATTTTCCTTTTAATGTCATAATTAGTCTCAAAAATGTTAAAGTTCTTCAAGATAAATATTATAATAACTGCTTCATTTAAGGTTCTGCAAGAAGTCAACTATGAGATACTTTGGAAAAAAAGAAGGGCTTTTTAGAAAATTATGGCCTCAGTTATTAAAGCACACTCTTTCTAAGTTAGGCCATGTAATTTTGGTGTTAATTGATTTTTTTTTTTTGCCACAATAGGAAGTGGTGTCCTGAGATCATCATGTATGGATTTAAGATGTGGATTCAGTTGAGATTTGGCACAATTTTCAGGCATTAAGGTGGTGCTTCTGGGCTCTGGCAAGGTGGAGGGGCCAAAGGGTTCAGGTAGTTTGGGATTACCAAGTTCTTGAGCACATTCACCAGATACTATCATTCAAAGTCTTATAGCCTCTATTTAGACATAAACTAAGGTGAAGAGCCTTCCTATGCTGTCAATTCAACATTATCTGAAGTTTGGTTTTCATACAGTTAGATTCTATTACTCTTCATTATAGTTTGAATGTCTTATTAGTGCTGTAATTGCTGTATACTTTATAATCAGTGCTTGTGGTTATTTTCTAGAAATATCTGCTCTGAAACCCTAAGAAATCTAGGTCTCCTTCAGAACTACCATAAATCAGGTTTCTTTAATTTATCTGGTTCTCTTATTAAAGAAGCCCTAAAAGTAGGTTATGATTCTACTACCACTTCAAAATCCAGGTACAGTATTCAACTGTGGTATCATGGTATAGACAGAACTACTAATCTCTATGCCCATGCTCACTTCCATTTCAAAATCTTTTCCCCTCCTAAACACTTTGGGAATTATACTTTCTTTTTGAGCATAGGGGATTTTTCTCAGGAAAAATTCTGGACTACTCAGATGCCCCTATCATCTACTTTTAAAGCATTTCTCCTTAAACATTGGTCTTTGATATTTAATTTTATATTAACACAAAGAAGAATGCTGTGGAATAATTATATGATATTTTCTTTCTTTTTAATTTTTATTTTTTCCACTCTTCCTTCTAAACAAAGTTATTATAGATGTGAGACATGAGACTGGAGCTTTTCCCAGGGTAATGTTGTCAGAAAAGACCAGCAGACAAATATGGTGCATATTTTAGCTTCAAAAGTCACCATCTAAGTTTAAAGCAGAAATGATTAAACATGACTATAAAAAAGCACAATACAATATTTATTTAGCATGGTTAAAAAATAAATATCCTCAAATTTTGGAGAAGTACATTAGTTTTTAGAGAAAATAACATTGTGATATATGAATATATAGGCACTAGTTCCTGTTAATATTTGGCCTTAGTATGAGAGTCAAAGGCCACTAAGGAGGCCTCCCACAGCCTCTTACCTTGAGGTAAAGAGAATATGCACCTTGATTTAGGTGAGACCCAAGTAATCAACAAGAATTTAGCAAAATTTCCCTGCTTATCATGGTATAGCAAACTAGACCAGTTGGGGTAGGTGTTTTGTTAGATGAGTTGAGATAAAACTCTTCTTATTCTCAAATTACACTTATGTTCTGTCAAACTCCAGAGTGGTAGAGTAGAATATTAAGAATTTTCTCTGCCCCAACTGTATTATATATATTATAAAAGAAAATTATAGAGGATGTGTTATTAAACATGCTGGAGTTCCTAAAAATGGGTATAGAGTGTGTGCCAAGGATAGAGGAAGGGAACGCTGTTTTCAGAGGATCCGCACTACAAGACCAAGGGACTGCTGAGTTTCTGCCTGTGGATAGTCCAGTTGCCATTTTATTTAGAAAAATATATGCTCAAGAGCAGACCAGATGGATTCTTAGGGGTAAGAATTGCACTGGAACTGAATAGGACAGAAACAGGGCCTTCCTATTTCAGTTACTATTTGCAGTAGAATCTGCATTATACATCACTGTTTTTGGAAAAAGAGAAATGCACCCTTTATCTCAATCACTTTTGAGACATTCCTAACATAGATTATATGTTGTACTAAGTCACAAAATCTAGAGTGATTTTTAAAAATTAGAAATTAAATAGACCTAATAAATTTGTAATATATTAAACAGTTAAAGGAACACTTACAGCAAAACACAAAGAAATGCAATATCTGGGGTTCATGCGTGGCTCAGTGGATTAAGTGTCTGCCTTTGGCTCAGGTTCTAATCTCTGGGTCCTGGGATTGAGACCTGCATCAGGTTTCCCACTCAGCAGGGAGTCTGCTTCTCCCTCTCCCTCTGCCTGCTGCTCCCCCTGCTTGTGTTCTCTCTCTCTATCAAATAAGTAAATAAAAATCTTTAAAAAATAAATGCAATATCTAAGAGATGATAAAATAATTTTATAGGTGGATATATACACATATAGTTTATTATATGCATATATGTAAATATACATACATTTATATGCATCTACTTATATATGTGTAGCTCTATCTAGTCATAATATCCAAAATGAGTCTTCACATAATATTTAGTCATAGTTGTTATTACAGGTTATTTGGAAATAATTATAGCACTATGTATTGAAATCCACACTTCAGAAAATTTACTTACTAGAAAATGACAATTAAAATTTTTCTTAAGTAATAACAAGTAATGATGGTACTGATGATGTCTCTAAGTTAATCAACAGAAAAAAATTGAGAAATGTAAGAGAAGATAACGCTAGGAAAAGAAAATATCTTAGATCTTACTGATTACTTACAAAACATCTAGTCTTTTCCATAATAGCTGATGCTTCATCTATTTTTCTCTTCCTTAAGGAACTCCATGCTTCAAAAAAAATGGCTTTGGGAACAATTTGTTTGGAGGTTACTAATATGAAGCATTTCCAATTCTTTTCCCACTTATTTGTTACAGAATGGATATATGTCAATTCTAGCCAATAAAATGCTAAGAAAAGCCATAGGAAAACATGCAATTTTTTTTTTGTCATAATACTACTGATTCTGCTTGCAATGGTTGGAATTGCCCTTGTCATTTTGCTACAATGTAGGGAATAAAGGGACCTCTAATACTGTAGGGTGGAAAGAATTTGGTTTCTTGATAAAATCTTTGAGTCACTGAATCAATCAGCTTGAATATTAGTAATTATTTTGAATTCTTAAGACATATAGTATATTTTCCTTAGAGTCTAAATAATTTTGAAGCATATTTTATTTTCAGTCAAAAATATTCTAATTATCATCAAAGAAAACAATAAAACAAAGATAAAGTTGATTAGAGAACAGAAAAATAGTGAGTGTGTACAATAGCGAGAGATGTGTAATAAACAATACAAATAAAGAACTACTTAGAATAACATGGAAAGGAGAAAGATATTATTTAAATACCCAAGTTGAGATGAAGGGAAGAAACAAAATTCAATATACTAGGAATAAAGTAAAATTTAGGGTTATTCATGAGTGGATAAATAGTATAAATAATTAAACCCATGAAAAACATTATGTCTTATGTTAAAGAACTACCCATCACAAAAGAATATGGTACATATTTTCAACACAGTTGCCCTGAAATTATCAAGTAATGGAAAACTCTGCTCTTTTGAATTGTAGCTGGACATAAAAAATAAGTATTGTTTTCTGAGCTTTTATTCAGAGTCCTGTAGTGAACTTCCTATTGTGTGAATCTTAAAAAATAATACCAAGGTTCATAAGAACAAAAAGGGACTTACAAAAAGGGACAAAAAGGAAGCCAATAAGAAAGAAATTCATTATTTTTCTAATTGGTATGATGTGAATTGCTATGTTCAATACAAGAAATATTGAAAAAACACTAGTTACAACTACTCAAGAAAACAAAATTACATCTGATTGCCCAAAGGATTTTGTTTGTTTTGGTTTTTGTTTTTGTTTTTTTAAATGAGATGTACTGATCTACAGAATGATGAGATTTCATTTAGAAAATTCAAACCAATTATTGGGGATTTTTAGGCAAACAAACAAACAAACAAGCCTGATCAATATCCATGACATGGTATGTTCCACGGTCAAAAACTGGCAGACCATGCTGAAGGTTATGCTGATGTCTAACTGTCTATGATATTTGTTCTATCTGCTCTGTGTTGGTTTTACTAAAAATTGCAAACATATTCAGAAGACTTCTCATACTGAGGACCACAGTTCCACCAAATCGGAGGATGATGGAAATCATGGCATGAATATGCAAGCAGCATGGCAATTATGAATTAAACTGCCATATGCTACCATGTGCAGGTTTTTGTGTGGACAGAAGTTTTCAACTCCTTGGTTATACCAAAGAATGTGATTGCTTAATCAGATTATAAGAGTATGTTTAGTTCTATAAGAAAATTTTAAACTCTCTTGCAAAGTGACTATTTCCCACCAGCAATGAATGAGAGTTCTTATTGCTCTACATCCTCACCGGCATTTGGTATTGTCAGCATTC
>PISX010020202.1:0-36374 GCA_004024625.1 Mellivora capensis | reverse complement strand
ATTTTCTTAATGGTCATGTCATTTACAAACAAACGTCATCTTACTTTATGATATCTATGCTTTTATTTCTTTTTTCTTTTCTTTCTTTTTTTTTTCCTTACTAGACACCAAGTTTAGGGATACCTAGGTGGCTCAGTCAGTTAAGAGTCTGCCTTCAGCTCAGGTCATGATCCCAGGGTCCTGGGATCCAGCCCTGTGTTGGGCTGTCTACTCAGTGGGGAGTCTGCTTTTCCATCTCTCTCTGCTCCTTCCCCCCCTCTTGTACTTGCTCCCTCTCTCTCTCTCAAGTAAATTAAAAAAAAAAAAAAAAAAGAAACTGAGTCTAATGATAAATAAAAGAGATAATAAATCACATTGCCTTATTCTTAATCTTAGGAGAAAAACTTTAAATTTTTCATTATTATATATATAATTTTATATATATTATAATATATTATAATATTATACTAATATTATAATTACAATATTATAACAGTACTATAATATATTATATTATTATTATTATTATTATTATTATTCATAGTTTCCCCTTACCAGCTTTAGAAATGTTCTTTCATTTTTTATTTGGCAAGATTTTACCATGAATGGATATTGAATTTTTTAAGTGCTTTTCGATATCCATTGATATGATTTTTAGGTTTTTCTTTTTATTGTTTTAATAGATTAAATTACATAGATTGGTTTCCAAATGTAAGTCTTCCATTTCTGGGATAAATTGTACTTATACCTGGTGATTATCTTTTTTATATATGGATAAATTTAATTTCTTACTATTTGGTTTAGAATTTTTGCATCTGTGTCCACAATGAAAATCAGTATTTACTATCCATTTTTTGTAATAGCTTCACTAGGTTTTCTTTTCTTTTTTTCTTTTTTTTTTTAATATACTTTTTTTTTTCTTTTCAGCGTAACAGAATTCATAGTTCACTAGGTTTTCTTATCACGGTAATGAACACATCCTAAAATTCATTGCAAAATGTTCTCTCCTGTTCTATAACTCATAAAAACTTGCAAAACATTGATGTATTTCTTCCTCAAGTATTTGGTAGAATTGACCATTGGAATGATCTGTTATTGATGTTTTCTGAATGGGTAGGTTGTTCCATATAAAGTCTGTTTCTTTATTTGATGTGGGCAGTTGTGATTATCTATTTCTTCTTGAGTAAACTTTCATAGTTTGGTACTTTAAAGAACTTTTATATTTCATCTAATCATTCAATTTTAGAATTTCTCATAATATTCCTTTATCATCTTTTTAATGCCTACTGGATCTGGAATGTTGTCTCTCTTTCATGCCTGATAATGATAGTTTGGGTTTCTTTCTCTTCTTTTTTAATAAATCAGTCTAGCTAGGTAGCTATCGATTTTATAAACTTTGTGAACCCAGATTTTGCTTTTTCTATTTTGATTTTGTCTTAATTTTCTCCACCCTTGCCATTGGTTTCCTTATTCCTGCTTGATTTTGTCTTGTCTCCACCTTTGCCATTGGTTTCCTTATTCCTGCTTCTTAGGAGTTAATTCTTCTTTCAAGCTAATTAAGGTATATGCATAGTTCTTTGAATTGTGACCTTATTTTTCCCTCTAATATAAATATTTAAAGATATAAATATCCCTGTAAGTATTGCTTTAACTATATCCCACTTCTTTTTTTTTAAGTAGGCTCCACACCCAGCATGGAGCCCAACACAGGGTTTGAACTCACGGCCCTGAAATCCAAACCGAGTTGAGATCAAGAGTTGGACATTTAACCAACTAAGCCACCCAGGCACCGCACATATTATTTTGATATATTGTCTTTTCTTCTTCATGCAAATCAATATATTTTCTAACCTCATTGGTTATTTTTACTATGACAATTTAATACATGGATTTCTTAAAAATGTCTTGATTATTTTTAAATAAAAAGTTTTCTGTTCTTGCAGTTTTCTGTATGCCTTTGTTATTGGTTTATATTTTGATTCTGTATGGTCAAAGAACTTACACTGATTGATTTCAGTGCTTTTAATTCATCAGAGCTTGCTTTATGGCCACAAATATGGTCTCCTTTATGAACTATTTCTTGTGAAGCTCAAAATAAAGTATATCTTACTGCTCCATGTATGATCAGGTTTAGTGATCATGTTTTTGTGGTCTCATTGTAGTCTTACTGATTTTTTTGTTCAAAATCTATTACTATATTTGAAGGTTTCATTATTTTTCGTTGTAATTCTATAATTTTTTGCTATAGGTATTTTGAAGCTCTCTTATTAAGTTAGTATATATTAAAGCTGTTTATGATCTCTTAGTGAATATATTTTTAGCATTTTGATACGTTTCCCTGCATGCCTAGTAATATTCCTTCTGAACTGTTTATCTGATAATCTATCCACTCCAGCTTTCTTCAGTTTCTCTTAGTGCTTGCATATATATTCATTCCCTTGTATTATTTTGGTAACTTTTAATTATAAAATAGTGTTAGATTTACAGAAAAGTTGTTAAGGTAATACAGACAGCTGCCATATAACAAGTACCAAGGATGTCACAATCCTAACAATTTATATATTATGGCAAATTTGTTAAATTAATGAGGCAGTATTAATACATTAATGTTATCTGAAGTCCATAGTTTTCTCAGATACCCTTAGTATTTATTTAATATCCTTTTTCTGTCCCTGAATCTTATCAAGTATACCACATTACATTTAGTCATTACATCTCTTGGAATCTCTTAGCAGTAACAGGTTCTTGGATTTTCATTGTTTTTGATGACCTTGACAGTTTTGAGAAGGACTGATCATTAGAATGCTCCTTATTTACAATTTGTCTGATGTTTTTCTCATGGTTAGAATAGGATAATGGCTTTCTGGAAGGTAGACTATGAAGTGCCATTCTCATCACATCATTCCAAGAATATTTATTAACAACGATACATATCACTACTGATGTTAACTTTACTCACTTAGTTTAGGTAATGTATGTCAGGCTTCTCCACTATAAAAATAATATTTTACTCCTTTCTATGTACTCTATGGAATGTACTCTATGGAATGAAATCTGTGTACTCTATGGAATGAAATCTGTGTACTCTATTGAATGAAATCATTGTGTGAAATCCACACCTAAAGATTGGAGAGTTATTCAATTGTTTGAAATTGTTTTCATGGGGCAGCTGGGTGGCTCAGTGGGTTAGGCCTCTGCATTCGGCTCAGGTTATGATCTCCGGGTCCTGGGATTGAGCTCCACATGGGGCTCTCTGCTCAGCAGGGAGCCTGCTTCCCCGTCTCTCTCTGCCTGCTGCTCTGCCTACATGTGATCTCTCTCCTTCTGTCAAATAAATAAATAAAATCTTAAAAAAAAGAAATTACTTTCATTAAAAACTTGTACATTCTCTCCCATTCATTTATTTATTCACTTATTTATACCAATGTGGATATGTAGATGCTTATATTATACTTTGGAATAAAATCCAGTAATATTTCATTTATTTTTTGCTCTTGTTTACTTCAGTTTGGGTGATTCTGACTTTTGTGTGGGAATAGTTTTCAAATAATTTGGATAAAGAGTTAGGATCCTAATTATATTTTAAACTATGTTTAGGTTTGTCAGGAACTACCAAATGATGCCTAAAACAACTTTAATTTTGCAAAGAATGCGAATTCCTGTTGCTTTGTGTCCTCTCCAGCAAATGGTATTGTTAAGTGATGACGACGATGATAATGATTTTAAGACTATAGCCACCATATATTTGTGTCATGGTTGGTCTTAAAATGGCTTCATTTTGCCCTTATTTTTAAAAGTATGTTAGCTGGTATAGAAATCTAGGTTGGCAGTTTTATTTTTTTCTATAACCTTGAAAAAGTAACATCATTTTTTGATTTGCTTAGTTTCTGATGAGAAATTTTCTGTCATCCTTATTTGTGTTCTGTTTATATAGCACATATTTTTCTTCTGAGTTTTAAAAAAGATTTTATCCTTATTACTCACTGCTTTTATTATCAATTGGATTTTTATATGTCTGCTTATTTCTTTCTTTATATTTATTCTACTTTGAGTTTATTTAATGACTTGGATGTATGGATTTATACTTTTCATCAAATTTGGAAAGAACTTCAGGTATTACTTTTGAAATATTTGTTCTTTTCCCTTTCTTTTCTGGGACTCCATTTATTAGATTAGTCCGTATTATCCCATGGGTCTATAGCCTCAGTACATTTTTTTGGTCTTTAGAGCACTGAATTTATGATTCATAGTTTCCATTGACATTCACTGATTTTCCTACTCACAGGGCCTGTTGTAGGCCTCCTTTGGGTGTTCATGGGGAAGATTTTAGATAGGGGTTAAGACTCAGACCCCTCAGCATAGCACAAAAGAAAAGTAATATAGTAAAGCTTTCTATCAACTATTTTCATTAAATTGTGTTTCAAAGTATAATAAAGACATAAAATAGAAATTAAATGAAAATAATGAAGTCAGATTTCTTTTATGGGAAATGTTATTTTTTATAGTAGTTGGAATAATCCATTATAGAGGGAGAAGATGAAAATGATGGAGATAGAAGGGTTAGTTATCAGAACAAAGCCCTGGAATAGGTGATCAGGGAAGTCAGCATATTAAAGAACACCCATTTCTTTGCAGAAGTATCTCTTAGATGAAGATTTTAATCAGTTATAGCCTAGAGATTTGGGGTAGAAAATTCACATTTTGCTGGACTACATCCATATTTAGTGGAATATATCCACTAGGTAGTTCTACACCCATTCAGCTCAAGATGATGTGTGAGCCTGGAGACAGTGGAGAACTTCTTCATGGGCAGCTACTATAGGTAGCTCAATCAACTGTCACAGTTTACAAAAGCAATATTTCACCTGAAGGGACAAGAGTTAATGGGAAGAAGATAAGGACCTGAGCTGGCTGAACTCTCAGAGACTGTAGTTATTACAGTAACCATCATGAGGCTCTGGGTGTCTATTTGTCCTCTGGAGGCAAAATAAATGGAAGGTTTGGTCTATTACTCATGGATTTTCCTTCCATTCTCCTAACTGCTTTTTCAGTTCTCCCCTACACATGCCATTTCTCACATGCTAAGAAAAACACTTGGGACTTATTCTGAAGTGCGGCAATAAATGTGAGAGAACTGTAAAATTATCTGTCAAAGAATTTCAAGAACAGGCCTCTAGAGGGCAACTATAGAAATCACAACATTGTCTCATATTAATCAAACATATTAATCATAACAACAGTTTAAAGGCCTCAAGTACTGTTTAAAGGTGATCCTGGAAACTGAATGGCTTATGTAGTATAAATGATTATTTATTCTCTGTGGAAAACTTGACTTCCATTTGATAAGCAGTCCTAAAATTGGCTTTTTAATTTTAAAATTATATAGGGACCACTCCACCAACTTCATATGTCAGTCTTCACTTAAACTAATTAAAGATGAGGCAAAGAAATCTTCATTAGAGAGTAAAGAGAATGAAATAAAAATTATCTGCCATAACATACACTTAGTAGATCTCATTTTCTCTGAAATATGAATGGAATATAAAAGGATATAGAGAACATAGAATTGCTGGGGTACCTGAGTGGCTCAGTCGGTTGAGTGTCTGCCTTCAACTCAGGTCATGATCCCAGAGTCCTGAGATGGAATCCCGCATCAGCCTCCCTGCTTGGCAGAGTCCCTTTCCCCTCTTCCCAGCTCATACACTCTTTCTCAAATAAATAAATAAAATCTTTAAAAAAATAATAGAAATGTCAATCTCTCTTTCTCTTTCTCTTATACACGCACACACTCTCACACCAAAATATGATTTACAGATTTTTATTTTTTTATTTTTTTAAAATTTATTTATTTGTCAGAGAGAGAGGGAGAGAGAGAGTGAGCACAGGCAGACAGAGTGGCAGGCAGAGGCAGAGGGAGAAGCAGGCTCCCTGCGGAGCAAGGAGCCCGATATGGGACTCGATCCCAGGACGCTGGGATCATGACCTGAGCCGAAGGCAGCCGCCCAACCAACTGAGCCACCCAGGGGTCCCTACACATTTTTAAAATAAGAATAAATTCATTAAATAATAATAAATTCATTAATAAGAGAACTACAGGAATATCTCATTCACCTTTGCATCACCAAGACATAACTAGTTCTTGGTGTTTATTCATCCAGTTCTCATTAACTCTTATTTTGAATAAAGTAGTTACTATTTCAGAATTGCTTTCCAAACTTAAAACATTTAAAGCCATGAGAAAAAAAAAAGTCTTTCAAAACGTCTTTTGATGTAGTGATGATACCAAAAATCTGAAGCTCTCATTTTCATAATATCCCTTTATGCTGGGGTTTAAATAAATTAACATGTATAAAGAAACTAGTATGGAACTTGACATTTAGTAGATATTGAAGGAAAATTACTTTTTCTGGGGCACCTGGGTGGCTCAGTGGGTTAAAGCCTCTGCCTTCAGTGCAGGTCATGATCCCAGGACCCTGGGATCAACCCCCACATCGGGCTCTCTGCTCGGCAGGGAGCCTGCTTCCCTTCCTCTCTCTCTGCCTGCCTCTCTGCCTACTTGTGTTCTCTGTCAAATAAATAAATAAAAATCTTAAAAAAAAAGAAAATTACTTTTTCTTTTTCTTCCTTCTCCTCTATTTTGGATTATATAAGTATAAATACACATGGAAATCCTACAATGTTAGGATTTTGGGCTGTCACAGAAATGAACCTTATTAATCATAGATTTCCTGGTTTGCGAGGTAAGCAGTATAAAATAAAATATACCTTTGAAGCAAGGATACACAATTTCCTTTAGTAATCTGAGACTGTTTAGTGAGTCAATTAAAAAATCATCATTCATTTTACTAAATACTTTAGGTATTCTGTCAGTCTAGCTTTAGATTGGGAAATACTGCATGGGAAACAAATAGGAAATCATTAAAGAACATTTATGTGCTCACTGAATGGCCTTTTAAAAGTCAGTTTAAGTGACTATTGCAATACTGGAAAGGAATAATTAAAATGGAAGATGAAAATTACAAATCTTGAATCATCTTC
The DNA here is from genome assembly GCA_004024625.1 of Mellivora capensis. Lineage (NCBI taxonomy): Eukaryota > Metazoa > Chordata > Mammalia > Carnivora > Mustelidae > Mellivora > Mellivora capensis. The sequence goes on along the minus strand of PISX010020202.1, from coordinate 29,357 downwards.
TGATATGGCAACCTTTACAAAGGAACAATATGCGGAATTTACTTACCAAGGCTAGATTCTAATCTTTAAAGCCCTATGATTAATAATAACAATAATTTCATAAATGTATGAAGAAAGTTTTTCTCACTGAGGTCATAGGCATAGTATTAAGAATTAACAGGAAAACACAATTTAGTAGTCATTTAGAAAGACTTCATCTAAACAATGAAAATTAAGAAAGAGAATATTATGATTTCGTCAGTACAGATGGTTTTAGATGAAATAATGAAAAGTTTGGAGTTTGTGTGCAAAGGTGAGAAAAAAGAAGGTAGGATATGACTATAATAAATAACCATGAATGTTTTTCTGTCATCTGCAAAATAAAAGACCAAGGATGAGCTTGAAGATGATATCTTTGGTCCCTTGGAATGACAGTGTTGTTTGCAGGTCAAAACACTAATTCTAGAGGGATAACGAAGGAGAACATAGATAATTCTGTTACTTTCTTTTTACAAAATACAGGTGACTATTTTCAGATATATAGTGTATAACTGTCATAGCAAACAACTCAAATGCCTTTTGAGCTAGTACTTTGTGACATTAGAACAAATTTTTTCAACTCACCTAGTGGGTGATATTTCAGGCAAGCAAGAAACCACTGTAGTCCTGTTTTGGTAAACTCTGAAATAAGTATATAGAAAATAAATGTTAAACTATTCTGAAGAGCTAATGAATTTCCCTGTAAATGGGTTATCCTGTTCATAACACATCTAAGGAGACAGGAGTCTATACTCAACATTATTAGATAAGAAAAAATGAAAAAGTGATGAAGCCCCTCTTCCCTTCTTTCATTACAAATAGATAACACCAGCCCCTGTACAAGTAACATTGCTTGAAGAAAGGTAGCACTGTGCTACTCGGGAATAGTGATGGACAAATCATATGGTTACTTCACAGTTAGCTATTCATAGCATCTTTCTCTCCACCTAAAATGATTCTAGTTTCCAACTCAAGTTTTTTTTTTTTTTTCTCATTTCTCTCTTGCCTTAGGATCTAGTTGTATCTCAATATAATCACCCCTTCCCCCAAATGTCGAATATGCAGTCACTAAAACTCATAATTTTTACTTTTGGACAGTCCTCTGTTTTGAATGTGAGTATAAGGCATGAAGGAATGTTAGAATTTGAACTCCAAATGAAACATTTACATAGGTTTATTTATACATCATACATGCATTACTAAGCTAGTATTTTAGGAATTCAAATACAACCAACCATAATTTAATGTTCTTTTCTTTGAAATCCCAGTGGATCTAATATATGGAGTAATTATTCTAATTCTCAGGCAATGCATTGAAAAACTGCTATGTTAGCTCCTACCTGGCCTTAGTATTGGATGTAGTGTAATGCATACTGTGCTTTGGATGAAATGTGTTGACATGGTGTAAATGCTGAAAGTAAAGCCTGTGTATTTTCTCATTGTACCATTTTCTTTGTGAATTCTTTGAAACATAAACTAAGAATTTTGATCTATTTGAAAATAAGCTTGAGTCTTCTTTTCCTTTGCAGTTAGTATTTTTGAAAATAATTACCGGGACGCCTGGGTGGCTCAGTCGGTTACGCGGCTGCCTTCGGCTCAGGTCATGATCCCAGCGTCCTGGGATCGAGTCCCACATCGGGCTCCTTGCTCGGCAGGGAGCCTGCTTCTCCCTCAGCCTCTGCCTGCCTCTCTGCCTGCCTGTGCTCGCTCTCTCTCTCTGACAAATAAATAAATAAATAATCTTTAAAAAAAAAAAAAGAAAATAATTACCTATGTAAGTTATAAGCCTTGTCTTATTTCTTAACATATCATTTAAAAAATCTTTATTTAATCTTTTTAGTTCCCCTCCACTGGGAGACTGTTTTCAAGACTCAAAGGAAAGCTGGTACCAGACACATGCACCCTGAAACAATTATTTGTCCTCTTCTGTCCACACAGATACACCTGTTTAGATCTACCAGGCTTCCTGGTTATTCAGCAGCTCTCCATAGATGATATTATCAAACACAGAGAAATTATTATTATTCTCCAAGGCCCTCGGCCAAAGAATTCTTGGAATGCACTCTTTATTATCACACATTACTGTAAGTTTTTTGAGGACAGACACCCTTTCTGTCTGACCATTTTATTCTAAGAGCTTAAGTTGTTCCAGATACATGGTAGGTGGTAATCAAAAGATAACAATAAAATTCCTGGGAAGACTTACATGAGGAATAAACAAAACTGTAAGTCAGCAAGGAGGGTATTTTCAGAGGAATGATTGAGATTATAAGTGCATCTCACATCAGGTGAGATATGTGTTCTCCTGTCTGTACTATCATACTCTTCTTGCAGAGATTAAATATTCCATAATATTATATCAATCAGATTATTTATAATATATATCACAAGTCATGTATAAAACTTACATTATATATCAATAAATACATGTTTATTTATATATAATGTAATATATATAACTTATATATAGTTATAAATATAAAACATAGCTCCATGTTATAAAGTATTAAACATTGATAATGATAAATTTTAACCATGTAATATTTAGTATCTCTGTTCTATGGAAATATTATAAGCCAAATTTTCAAGGATCCCCCAGGCATAATCCCTTTAAAGCATAAAATATATACTCTTTTTTTTTAAAGACTTTATTTATTTGACACAGAGAGAGAGATGATCAGAGAGAGAGATGATCACAAGTAGTCAGAGAGGCAGGCAGAGAGAGAGGGGGAGAGAGCCTGATGTGGGGCTTGATCCCAGGTCCCTGAGATCATGACCTGAGCTGAAGGCAGAGGCTTAACCCTCTGAGCCACCCAGGCGCCCCTAAAATATATACTCTTAACTAAAAAAGTTTTTATGAGCTTCTCCACTTTTCAGGAATGTTACTGTTAATGTCTTTGTAATATGAATGTTATTGTCCTGAAAAGCAAGAATCCCGTCAAAGTAGTGCCTATTTTAGGCCGTAGTCTCATTTTACCGATCTATCTTAATATGACTGTCAGGCTTAACATCTCTTCCCTTCACTCTGCCTCGCACTGTATTGCCCTCTAATGTCTACTAAAATGGACTCCCTGCCGAAGTACACCTTCATTTGAGACCTTACCCTTTATGTCTCAGAATATGTGACCTTCCTTTGCTCCCTTGGCAACATAAGAATTGATCAAATTTAACTTAATTTGTGTGTGTGTGTGTTTTGGTTTTTGGTTTTTGTTTTGATGTTTCCACCATTATATGATGTTCCATTCAGGAAGTACATTGCATTCCTGTTTTTACTTTGGTTCATTTCTGTATTCCTGCTCTTAGAACATATGTTGAAATTAGATCGAATGTACTATTTATTTACTAAGGCATTTAAGCATTAGGGAATTTTTGCTTTGCCTTAAACTATTTAAAAATCATTTCACATTTAAATGAATTTCATTTTTTTTACTAGCTCTGATAATTATTCTTGCATCTAAATACTTCCAGTACTGAACTTCTATAGATTGGTGTGCATTTAAGCTGAAATACATGTAAGATTTTTAATCCTCTATATACATATGACTATCGATTGAAACTTACAGCACCGTAGGAAAAAGAAAAAAAAGTAGGATAAACACTTATGTTTTCACAACATCCATAATTCAAAAGAACCTTCCCTTTTCTCCTTTCATTAAAATATTTTATAACATCAACTATTAAACCATCAATTACAGTCAGGATTAAAATCTACATCAATTACTTCTTACGAAAAATGTTTATAATTCACATATTCAATAACTCTATATACAAAAATCTTGGTAAAGTACTAAGTGCAACCATACTTTTAGATTTTCTTTAGCCTTATGTACTGTAAATTCAAGCATACCTAACTGGTTTTAAGGTTTAAATTGGTCATTGAATTTAAATGTCATATCTGAAATTTTCATTATTCTTGTAGTAACAGAAGTTTTGTTTCTGTTCCATGCCCAGCCTATTGTATCTGTCAATAGAATTTATCACAGTGGATCACAAAGCATAATCTTCTCAATTATTGTCTCTATCTCTGAGGCTTAAGACAGAGTGTTTCATGTTCCATTTATCCTCTTGTTGAACATTTGTTTCAGGTGGTTTATATTCATGCTTCATGTATTGTTAATTCTTTCCCATATTTCTTTTTGACACTGAAACTGTGGACATTAATCCTGTCATGCCAATGTTCTGTTTTCATTTTTTTAAATGTATTTACCTCCTTCAGATGTTTGGCTTTTATTCCATTTATCTTTTTTTTTTAAATCTTCCACTAGAAAATTGTTCCTTCTCAGTCTGATTCAGAGAAAAATTTCCCCATGAAATTTATATTTTAAAATTTTAAATTATATACAGGACAACAATTTCTGCCTCTCGTTAATTTTTTTCTTCTAGATATTATGTGTTTTGCCCAGCTTTGTGAGAACACCTTATATCAAAAGTTTCAAATACTGAAAAATGCTTTAGAAATATTATTAAACATCAGGGAGCCTGTTTCTCCCTCTCCTTCTGCCACTGCCCCTGCTTGTACTCTCTCAGTCTCTCTATCAAATGAATAAATAAAAATCTTTTAAAGAAAAAAATATTATTAATAATTTGTCTTGAAATAATGAAAAGACCAACGGTTAAAAATAAATGAAAATTTTGCTTATTTTACTGATTGTAGTGGATAGAAAACATGTAAAGTTTAGCAGTTAAAGCACTGTTTTGCTTCAAGTATTGTTCAAGTATTGTTTTGTGAACTTTCTGTTCCCTCAAAACATTTTACACAAGCACTTTTTCAGTTATTGAAAACTTGAAATATTGCATACATACAGAAAAGTGTACAACTGATAATTGTAAAGCTTGATGAATTTTCACAAAGTGAAATTTTGTCTGTTTAGCAATCATCTAGATCAAGAAATAAATTCTTATGAGAACCCCCAAAAGCTCCCTTATGCTCCTTTGCTGTTAAAAGCTTTCTTCTGGAAGGGTAACCAGTGTTCTGATTTCTATTCTACATGGATTCATTTTGCCAGGTTCTTAAATGTTGTCCAAATTGAATCACTGCATTCAACTTCTTAAATTCAATGTTAAGTTTCTGAGAGGAATTAAGTTTTGCTAGTAATTACCAAATATAGTCATTTGGCTTGTTGTCAGAAGTTCATGTATAATATGAGATATCTTGAGAAAACAGAGTTTCACAGTGTGAGTTAGTTGACAATAATTAATTTGTGTCTTTCAGGATAATATGACATATTATAGTTTATTTGTGCTCTGCTTAATCTGTGCATTTTATAACTTAGTGTTAAATAAAGTAATTACCACAAAATATTCAAGTAACTCTAAGATCTGTACAAAGGAAATAGTATTTACAGTAATGCTGAAGATATTTTTACTAATTCTACTTGTTTTAACATCTTTTTGTCTGATACTGATTTTACCAATCAGCTTTCTTTATTGTTTGCAAGGCATATCTGCTTTATCTTTCTTCTTTATGTAACATCATTATATTTAAAATATGTGTCTTGAAAACAGCATATAGTAGGTTTAACTTTTCTTTAATCAAGTTTGACACTATCAATCTTTTGCGTAGAGAATTTACTCAATTTACATTTAATGCAATTACTTATATAGTTGACTTTTTGACTACCACATTATTATTTTATCAGTAAATCAGTTTATATTCTTTTTTCCTCTTTTCTTCTTTTATTTGTATTATTAATTTAAGAAAAAAGGAGGCAGTCTAGAAAGCATAGCAAAGTATCCATTTTTTCAATAGTGAGAGAAATAAGAACCAAAATAAAATGAAGCCAGACTCCTTGGTGTATTAGTCACATTTGCTGTGATAACACACAATCCCAAATTGATTTTATGGCTAACAGTAGCAAATATTTACTTATTTGCTTGTATTTAGGAGGGCTGTATGTGTCACTTGTTAGCTCTTCCAGCTTTTGTACACATCATGTCATTCCAACTTTCAAGTTGAAAGAGCACCTTAGCCACTCAAATGTATTTAAAATGTTTTCTAAGATTTGGAGTACAACCCGTCTTTCTGTTCATATCCCATTAATGAAAATAGATTGTATGGCCAAACTCAAATGTCTATAGCAAGGACAATGAAGGAGAATATAGTTGTGAAAATACTTTACCAAAATCTGGATTAAGAAAATGGTAGAAAGTCACATTTTCTAGCATATATGGAATAAACAGTCTGAAAAGCTATTCCTTTACAAACAATGTTTTAAATACAATTATTGTTTGGCTTACATAAACAAACTTTTGAATCCAGGGGTGAATTTACCAAAAATTGAGGACAAAATCCAAGACTCCAGAAATAAAAAGTGAACTGAAAACCAAACAATAAGCTGATACTAAAGTGCAGGTAGACTTGAGGCATTCTCCAATTTCTGCGACCTGGATGCTTGGGTTTTAATGACCATATAAGTTATAAAAGACAAATACTTGGGTACAAATAACCAAGAGAGAAAATTATAATCCCTCCCCCTGACAATATGGTATAGTCAGGGTCGCCTGGGTGGCTCAGTCATTAATTCTCTGCCTTTGGCTCAGGTCATGATACCAGGGTCCTGGAATTGAGCCCCAAGTTGGGCTCACTGCTCAGCAGGTGGGAAGTCTGTTTTTCCCTCTCCCACTCCCCTTCTTGTGTCCCTTCTCTCTCTTTCTCTCTGTCAAATAGATAAATAAAATCTTTTAAAAAGGGGGGGGCAAAGTGCTACATACTGGGGAAAAAATGAAGGCCAGAAACTATTCTAGACACTAGAAGAGGAAGAAAAAAAGGAAATATTTCTTTTAGTTTGAGCTATGAGTTTAAAAAATAAGATAGTCTTCTGAGAATTTAAAATCAGTACTCTAGGCACAGGAAAAGTATTGTATAAGATCAATATTACCAGCATTATTTGGACATTAACACAAATTGACATGGTTAGAACAATGTGGCCTAATATATTTCCACAGGGTATGAAGTAGAAGGAGGATACTTACAGATATAACCTACAGTATTCTCCTTAACAGAACCAAAAACTAATAGTCATTTTTAAAACTTATACTACTAACAAGGAATCAAACCACCAGGAGAGAGAGTCAACAAAACCATGAACTATCTCAGACACCTAAGGACTTCAAATAGAATTATTATAAAGATAAAATACATTCTACTGTATCTCTAGTTTCTACCTCATTGATCTCTGCTCTAATCTTGATTATTTCCCTTCTTGTGTGTGGAGTTGGTTTAATTTGTTGTTGATTCTCCAGTTCTTTAAGGTGTAGAGACAGCTGTTGTATTCTGGATTTTTCCATTTTTTTGAGGGAGGCTTGGATGGCTATGTATTTCCCCCTTAGGACCACCTTTGCTGTATCCCATAGGTTTTGGACCAAAGTGTCTTCATTCTCATTGGTTCCCATGAATTAAGTTCTTCTTTGATCTCCTGGTTGATCCAAGTCCCTTTTAGAATTATGTAGTGTCCTTCTGTACCTCTGACTACAGTCTTTAGTTTAAAATCTAATTTATCTGATATCAGAATCACTACCCTGGCCTTCTTTTGAGGCCCATTGGCATGAAAAATGCTTCTCCATCTCTTCACTTTCAGTCTGGGTGTATCCTTAGGTTCGAAATGGGTCTCTTGTAGACAATGTATGGATGGATGGGTCCTGTCGTTTTATCCAATCTGCAACCCTGTGTTGTTTTATGGGTGCATTTAGGCCATTCACATTGAGAGTTATTATTGATAGATACGTTTTTATTGGCATTGTGTTACCTTTGAAGTCTTTCTTTCTGTAGATTGTCTCTATATTTCTGTTCAATGATATTCTTAGGATGTTCCCTCTTTTATAGAACCCCCCTTAGTATTTCCTGCAGTGTCAGCATGGTGGTCACAGACTCTTTTAAGCCTTGCAGGTCTTGGAAACTCTTTATCTCTCCATCCGTTTTGAATGTCAGTCTTTCTGGATAAAGAATTCTTGGCTGCATGTTCTTCTCATTTAGTGCCCTGAATATATCATTGAACAGAAATATATGGAGACAATCTATAGAGACAAAGACTTCACAGGTAACATGATGTCAATAAAAACATATCACTCAGAGATACAGAAGGACACTACATAATTCTTAAAGGGACTGTTCACCAAGATGACCTAACAATTGTAAATATCTATGCCCCCAATATGGGAGCAGCCAATTATATAAGAAAACTGTTAAACAAGATAAAGAGTCATATTGATATGAATACATTAATAGTAGGAGATCTTAACACACCTCTCTCAGTAATAGACAGATAATCCAAGCAGAAAATCAATAAAGAAACAAGAGCATTGAATGACATATTGGACCAGATGGACCTCATAGATATATACAGAACATTCCACCCTAAAACAACAGAATACTCATTCTTCTCCAGTGCACATGGAGCCTTTTCCAGAATAGACCACATACTGGGTCACAAATCAGGGCTTAGTCAGTACCAAAAGACTGAGATTATTCCCTGCATATTCTCAGATCACAATGCTGTGAAACTGGAGCTCAACCACAAGGAAAAGTTTGGAAGGAACTCAAACACCTGGAAAATAAAGACCACCTTGCTTAAGAATGCTTGGATCAACCAGGAGATCAAAGAAGAACTTAAACAATTCATGGGAACCAATGAGAATGAAGACACTTTGGTCCAAAACCTATGGGATACAGCAAAGTTAGTCCTAAGGGGGAAATACATAGCCATCCAAGCCTCCCTCAAAAAAATTGAAAAATCCAGAATACAGCAGCTGTCTCTACACCTCAAAGAACTGGAGAATCAACAACAAATTAAACCAACTCCACACACAAGAAGGGAAATAATCAAGATTAGAGGAAAGATCAATGAGATAGAAACTAGAGATACAGTAGAATGCATCAATGAAACTAGAAGCTGGTTTTTTGAAACAATCAATACGATCGATAAACCATTGGCCAAACTAATCCAAAAGAAAAGAGAGAAAGCTCAAATTAATAAAATTATGAATGAAAAGGGAGAGATCATAACTAACACCAAGGATATAGAAACAATCATCAGAAATTATTATCAACAGTTATATGCCAATAAGTTAAGCAACCTAGATGAAATGGATGCATTTCTGGAAAACTATAAATTTCCAAAATTGAACCAGGAAGAAATTGACAACCTGAATAGACTAATATCTAGTAATGAGATTGAAGCAGTGATCAAAAACCTCCCAAAAAACAAGTACCTGGGACCTGACGGATTCCCTGGGGAATTCTACCAAACTTTCAAAGAAGAAATAACATCTATTCTCCTGAAGCTGTTTCTAAAAATTGAAGCAGAAGGAAAAGTTCCAGACTCTTTTTAAGAAGCCAGCATTATCCTGATCCCCAAACCAGGCAAAGACCCCACCAAAAAGGAGAATTTCAGACCAATATCACTTAAGAATATGGATGCTAAGATTCTCAACAAGATCCTAGCAAATAGGATCCAACAACACATTAAAAAGATTATCCACCATGACCAGGTGGGATTCATCCCTGGGCTGCAAGGATGGTTCAACATTTGCAAATCTCTTATTGAACAAGTCAATAAGAGAAGAGAGAAGAATCACATGGTCCTCTCAATTGATGCAGAAAAAGCATTTGGCAAAATCCAGCATTGGTTCCTGATTAAAACACTTCAAAGTATAGAGATAGAGGGACCATTCCTAAATTTCATAAAATCTATATATGAAAAACCCATAGCAAATATCATCCTCAATGGGAAAAAGCTCACAGCCTTCCCGTTGAGATCAAGAACACGACAAGGATGCCCACTGTCACCAATTATGCTCAACATAGTATTAGAAGTCTTAGCAATAGCAATCAGACAACAAGAAGAAATAAAAGGTATCCAAATTGGCAATGAAGAACTCTCTCTCTTCACAGATGACATGATACTTTATATGGAAAACCCAAAAGACTCCACCCCTGAACTACTAGAACTCATACAGCAATTCAGTAATGTGGCAGGATACAAAGTCAATGTACAGAAGTCAGTTGCTTTCTTATACACTAACAATGAAAATACAGAAAGGGAAATTAGAGAATCGATTCCATTACTATAGCACCAAGAACCATAAGATACCTGGGAGTAAACCCACCAAAGAGGTAAAAGATCTGTACTCGAGGAACTACAGAAAATTCATGAAAGAATCAAAGAAGAGGGGTCCCTGGGTGGCTCAGTGGGTTAAAGCCTCTGCCTTTGGCTCAGGTCATGATCCCGGTGTCCTGGGATTGAGCCCCGCATTGGGATCTCTGCTCAGCGGGAGTCTGCTTCCTCCTCTCTCTCTCTCTGCCTGCCTCTCTGCCTACTTGTGATCTCTGTCAAATAAATAAATAAAATCTTTAAAAAAAAATTGAAGAAGACACAAAAAGATTGAAGACCATTCCATGCTCTTGGATTGGAAGAATAAACATCGTTGAAATGTCTATACTGCCTAGAGCAATCTATACTTTTAATGCCATTCTGATCAAAATTCCACCAGTATTTTACAAAGAGCTGGAGCAAAGAATCCGAAAATTTGTACAGAATCAGAAAAGCCCCCAAATTGCTAAGGAAATGTTGAAAAAGAAAAACAAAACTGGTGGCATCACATTGCCTGATTTGAAGCTTTACTACAAAGCTGTGATCATCAAGACAGCATGGTACTGACATAAAAACAGACACATAGACCAGTGGAGCAGAGTAGAGAGCCCAGATATGGACCCTCAACTCTCTGGTCAAATAATCTTCGACAAAGCAGGAAAAAAATATACAGTGGAAAAAAGACAGTCTCTTCAATAACTGGTGCTGGGAAAATTGGACAGCTATATGTAGAAGAATGAAACTCGACCATTCTATTACACTGTACACAAATTTAAACTCGAAATGGATAAAAGACCTCAATGTGAGACAGGAATCCATCAGAATGCTAGAGGAGAACATAGGCAGTAACCTTTTTGATATCAGCCACAGCAACTTCTTTCAAGATATGTCTCCAAAGGCAAAGGAAACAAAAGCAAAAATGAACTTTTGGGACTTCATCAAGATCAAAAGCTTCTGCACAGCAAAGGAAACAGTCAACAAATCAAAGAAGCAACCCACAGAATGGGAGAAGACATTTGCAAATGACAGTACAGTCAAAAGGTTGATATCCAGGATCTGTAAAGAACTTCTCACACTCGGGACGCCTGGGTGGCTCAGTTGGTTAGGCGGCTGCCTTCGGCTCAGGTCATGATCCCAGCGTCCTGGGATCGAGTCCCACATTGGGCTCCTTGCTCGGCAGGGAGCCTGCTTCTCCCTCTGCCTCTACCTGCCACTCTGTCTGCCTATGCTCGCTCGCTCTCTCTCCCTTTCTCTCTGACAAATAAATAAATTAAAAAAAATAAAATAAAAGGTTAAAAAAAAAAGAACTTCTCACACTCAACACATACAAAACAGATAAGCATATCAAAAAATGGGCAGAAGATATGAACACACACTTCTCCAACGAAGACATACAAATGGCTATCAGACATGAAAAAATGTTCATCATCACTAGGCATTAGAGAGATTCAAATTAAAACCACATTGAGTTACCACCTTACACCAGTTAGAATGGCCAAAATTAGCAAGAGAGGAAACAACGTGTGTTGGAAAGGATGTGGAGAAAGGGGAACCCTCTTACACTGTTGGTGGGAATGCAAGTTGTTGCAGCCACTTTGGAGAACAGTGTGGAGATTCCTCAAGAAATTAAAAATAGAGCTTCCCTATAACCCTGCAATTGCACTACTGGGTATTTACCCCAAAGATACAGATGTAGTGAAAAGAAGGCCATCTGTACCCCAATGTTTATAGCAGCAATGGCCACTGTCTCCAAACTGTGGAAAGAACAAAGATGCCCTTCAACGGACGAATGGATAAGGAAGATGTGGTCCATATATATTATGGAGTATTATGCCTCCATCAGAAAGGATGAATACCCAACTTTTATAGCAACATGGATGGGACTGGAAGAGATTATGTTGAGGAAAATAAGTCAAGCAGAGAGAGTCAATTATCATATGGTTTCACTTATTTGCGGAGTATAACAAATAACATGGAGGACATGGGGAGGTGGAGAGGAGAAGGAAGTTGAGGGAAATTGGAGGGGGAGATGAACCATGAGAAACTATGGACTCTGAAAAACAACCTGAGGGTTTTGTAGGGCCAGGGTGTGGGAGGGTGGGGGAACCAGGTGGTGGGTATTATGGAGGGCACGCATTGCATGGAGCACTGGGTGTGGTGCAAAAACAATGCATTCTGTTACGCTGAAAAGAAATTAAAAAAAAAAGATAAAATAATTTTAAATGACATAACAAAACCCCCCAAAACTTATAATCTGAGTAATGAAAATATGGCATCAAAAAGTAAGAAAACTTTGAAATGAAATTAAACACAACTTCTGGTAGTTAAAAAATAAGTTAAAAACCTAATTAATTCTGGTTTTTAACCTAATATAAATACTACTGTAAATATTCTCATACAAAGATATATATTTATATGCATATATACTTTTACATATGTTAGTATGTTTTTATTTTTATTTTATTTATTTTATTTTTTTTAAAGATTTTTATTTATTTGACAGAGAGATCACAAGTAGGCAGAGAGGCAGGCAGAGAGAGAGAGAGAGAGAAGCAGGCTCCCTGCTGAGCAGAGAGCCCAATGCAGGGCTCGATCCCAGGATCCTGAGATCATGACCTGAGCCGAAGGCAGAGGCCTAACCCACTGAGCCACCCAGGCGCCCCTCGTATGTTTTTATTTCTCTTGGTTAAATACTTAGGAATGGCATTTCTTGAGTCATGTAATAGGCTTACTCTTAATTTTATGAGAAATTAAGAAATTTTGTAAGAAACTTTACTCCAAAATGGTTCTGCAGTTTTCTGTTCTCACCATTAGTATATTATAAGTGTTGTAGTCACTCCACATCTGCATCATCTTTTAGCATTATTATTATTTTTTTTAATGTTAACTATTCTAATGAGTGGGTCATGGTGCATCTTTTCATGTGTTACTATTTACCAACAGGTAAGTAAATAAACTTTGGTATATCAGCAATAAAAAGAAATAAACTTGATATATACATCAACATGGCTAAATCTCAAAAACAGCATATTAAATAAAACAGACACAATAGAGTGAATGTGGTCTGAATCTTTATATGAAATTCTAGAAAATGTAGAGTGGAAGATCAGTGGTCTGAGTTTAAGAGTGGAACACAGAGCTGTCTAGGAAGAAACCTGAGGAAAACTTGGATAATTGAAATATTCTTTGATTGAGAACATGTATTTCTTGTTCTGGGGCTGTAGTAGTTTTAACAATTTGACAATTTGTGTAATCTAAATAGGTAATCTTTGTTTATTTGTTTTTACTTAAATAATGTCTCAATTAAGATTATTTAAAATATTTTAAGAATTAAATGTGATTATAAATAGTTAAAGGGGCACTTGGCTGGCTGAGTGGGTTGAATGCCCACTCTTGATTTCAGCTCAGGTCATTATCTCAGTGTCTTGAGATTGTGCCTAGAGGCAGGCTTCATGCTCAAAAGAGAATCTGCTTAAGATTCTCTCCACCTCCTTCTGTCCCTCCCCGCCCTCTAAAATAAATAAATCTTTAAAAAAATAGTTCAGATCAGTTAACTAGAAGGTAGGTTTTTAGAAAAGACTCAAATGCAACACAAAAACACAGGAGTAAAAGATGTTAAGGAGAAATAGATACACAGAGGTTAGAATGAGGTAGACTAATATATATATTCAGATTTATGGAAGAAAATAGTAGTAGTGGAGGAGAAGTACTATTTCATGAGATAATTGATACTGATTTTTTAAAAAGAAATTATTTCTTAGAATCAGATAACAACATATTAAAGATAGGATAAAGATATTTCAATTTACAGATAATATCAGACACATACTAATAGACCTATAGAATTCAAAATATACTAAAACTTTCTTAAATGAAGCAAAAGACAGTCAGGGACAATTCTACTGGTAGTAGATATCTCAAGAAATAATTTTTGAAAAGGTATATGTAAGGAAGTAGTTAAATTTGAGATTACACTGACCGAATAAATATGATATATAATTTATTTTATTAAAAATGTGTGAAATTAATTTTCTAGTTAAAAATAACAGGCAAATATGTAAGGGTGGTTTTATGGTCTGATTTGTGTTCCACTCAAAATTCCTATTTTGAAGTGTTAACCCGTAGTACCTATGAATGACTGTAATTGGGGATAGGCTTTATGGAGGTATTTAAGTTATAATGAGCTCACTCATTAAGATGCATCCAAATACAGTATGATTGATATCCTTATAAGAAAGGGAAGTCTGGACACAGATACATATATAAGGAAGATAATGTTTAAATGGATGGTGAAGACAGCCATCTACAAGCCAAGGAGAAAGGCCTAGAACAGATCCTTCCTTCGTGACCCTTAGAAGGAACCAACCTTGCCAATACCTTGTCCTCAGACTTCTCATTTCCAGAGCACTGAGAAAATAAATTTTTGTTTTAGCCACCCAGTCTGTGATACCTTGTTCTGGCAGCTGTTGCAAACGAATACAAATTATAATTGGAATTAAAGGATTTTATGGCACTTGTATTATTAATGAGAGATAGATAAATGTGTGATTTATTTTATCTTACATCAAACATTTATTTTTTATTATTAGAGGTGAGCACTAAAATAATAAAAATATAGTGTATATTCTAAAAAACACTATAAAATATAATATGATTATCTATAATTAGGAATAATAAATGTAAGTCATGAAAGTTAAAAATAAGATGCTACAGATAGTAACAAACAATACAGTAGTCATAATAAATTTATGTGAAATAATTTTCTACATTTGTGTAAAAACTCTCAATATCTATAAACCAAAACTGGTAAAATGACAAGTGGGTATTGAAAACTCTATCATTATTTTGGAAGATTTTATTGATTCTTGCTCAAGATTTAATAGCTCAAAAACATTAATAGCTCAAGCAAACAAAAATCAATATGGACATAAAATTTTGAACACACAGTTTAAAAAATCGACTTAATAATTAGAGAATGCATTGTTGTCTATTAACCAGACTTTAAAGTAAGTTTCGATCATTTAAAAAATTTAAATAATATAGGTAACCATTTCTGGCTATAATAAAATTCAGTTATAAAACTATGAAAAAGAATTCAGGTTTTAAGGCAGGATGTAATTTAAGCATTATTTTAGTCTCCCTAGAAATCATGCAAAATAAGAAAGGAGAATAAAAACACAAATTCCTCATTTAGTGTACATGGAGTTAACAAGCACAAACAAGGTACAAGGCTAACCAAAGAACAGTTAATGTGCATTGAAGGAAATGGAGAGCAAATGCCATGGATGCCGCTCTTAGGAAAAGCTGGAGAAATAAACTTACAAAAGGCAAGCTACCTGTAGCGAGATATAATTTCCAAAATATTTGGACAAAGGGGTATAAAATCATTTTGCAGTGTCTTTTTTTTTTTAAGATTTTATTTATTTATTTGACAGACAGAGATTACAAGTAGGCAAGAGAGGCAGGCAGGGAGAAGGAGGAGGAAGCAGGCTCTCCACAGAGCAGAGAGCCCGATGTGGGGCTCGATCCCAGGACCCTGGGATCATGACCTGAGCTGAAAGCAGAGGCTTTAACCCACTGAGCCACCCAGGCGCCCGCCAGTGCCATTTTTAAGCTATGTTAGCAAAGTTAGCTTATGCTCTTGGGCTTCCTTGGCCAAGAGTGCTATTTCTGGCCTTCATCTTCATGGGTTCCACACTCTCCAGGGCTCATGACTTTCACTATCAGGTTTGACAGAAATCATTCAGTAAGACTGGCTGCCGCACTCCTGATTTTAGACTCTATTTTTCTCAGGAATACATCACAAATTTCGCATAGGACTCGTGCGCATATCTGGTTTTGTCATCAACAGATACAAACTTCATTTCTTCACATTCTTGCCATCAGCTCTAAAGGACCTAAGACTAAAGAATTTGTCTTCTGAAAATATACCAGAACAGGAAAATGCCTTAGAATCATGTTGGAAAAGACCCTATTAAATACTTTTGAACACTAAAGCAGTACTTAATCTTCAGAGTATTGATCCATGGCTAAATGTGTCCTAGCTGAAAAGATATAAGACACGGACTGCCATTATATCAGAAAATGTAAAACTAAGAGTCTTAATAACCCTCCAGAAATAAATGGCTTTAGATGGTATATCAGTCATAGTTTGGTCAGGGGAAAGAAACCACACAATAATTTGAACAGGGAAAGGTCAATATAAAGAATTATTAACTATAGCAGGGGATTTTAGTAATATGGGAATAGCTAATAAAATAAAAATAACTCTAAAAGATAAAGAACAAAGCTCAGATCCAGAAATTGTTGGAGACGGCAGGGTAGGGCCTCATGAGGAGCAAAGAAGTTGTGATGCTTGCTGCTTAGCTAATTGGGAATCTCTTCTCTGGAACTTGCTCGAAGGGTGCTAGAGAAACTAGGGATACTCTGCTACAAAGCTACCTTGGCAGGGCACATCCCAAGGGAAGCTTTTGCTTTCTGGGTACTCCTGAGCACCATAGAAGGTGTTGGACGCCATAGAAGCCACCCACACTGCAAGAGTTAGGTGGTAGGGAAGCTGCATGTGCTGCAGGAAACAGCCAAGTGAGTGCATTGGAAAAAGGAGGGAAAACCCTTCTTTTTTTTTTTTTTTTTTAATGTCTTTCTCATAATCTCCACTAACAAAGCTTAAAATTTTGCTGGCAAAGAGGAAATGTTTCAAAGACACAGCTCCCACTTCATATAGCAAAAAACAAAATGTGAATTTGGAACTGAGAGACAATAAATAGGAAACTGGCACAGAAAGAGACCAGGCTTTATCCAAGCTGGATCAAGAAAATAATTGCATGACATGGGCAGATCCCACATAAGACCTACCAAACAAAATCTAGACAATTATAAGAATTTTCATGCTTTAATTGGCATGTTGTTTTCTAGTTATCTTATTTCCTCTTTGCTTTTAGCATATTTCTTAAATCTTAAGCATAATATTTATAATGTCTCTATACTTAAAATTTTCTTCCGTATATTTAGTCATTATGAGTCCAACCACTGGCTTCAATATTTTTTAATTATTATTTGACTAAATGTTAATTCAAACAGTATTGGCTTGCATACTTTTCTTTTTTCTGGATGCCAGACAACTCCCTTTAGAACCAAAAAATTTAAAATAAATAAAATAAAAATGATTTCATAAGTAATTGGACTCAACTACAAATTGATTTTTTATATGTAATGTAACAAGAAAATGTGAGTCAAGAAAGCAACAACAATGAAACAATTTGCAGGGTTTTTTGTAGGAGGTTGTCTTTGTGATCAAATTTGCTTACAGATGAAGACAAGAAGGGAAACCAGAAAAGGTGACGTATATTTAACAACAGTATTGCATCAAAATCTTACCATGTACATAGTACATTGAAAAATTGGTAACATTAAAACTTTCATCAAAGTGTGAAAAGTTTGATAATAGTACTTTTTAAATAAAATTTGTTTTTAAAAACTTTTTGTTACGTTATGGGAAGTTTTATTTATTTTTAGTGTTACCTAAGATTTACTACATAGTGTTAGTGTATCTCTTTTTAGGAAATACATTTGAAGATTTTTGCTTAAATACATAAATCCACATACTATATACACATGTGCATATATACCTATATCTATATCTATATCTATCTATATATATATAATGTCACACAAGCTTCCCCATTCTGTGTGCTTCTGTCTCTTAAGTACATTTCATCTTCCTTTGATTAGTTTTCTGTCATTGAATTGCATGTGCTATTTGGATCTGTATAACCCACCCTTGTTTTGGACGGCTGTTTCCATGTCAGACACTAACACAAAAATGTATAGACCACAGATTCTTAGAATATTCCCTTACCTTATGAGCATTAAAGATGCTTTCCAAAATGAGTAGGTTGTTCTTTCTCATTTTAGCAACCAGTTATTGTTGGGTATGCTTTACAACAGTGTTGTTTCTGTGAAGATAGAATTGATCTAAAGTTGCACTGTCCATTTCATAGCCACAAGCCACATGTGACTCATGAATATTTGCAATGTGGTTAGTGTGATTGGAGAATTGACTTTTAAATTTTACTTAATTTAAGTGATTTAAATTTAAACTAGTACATATGGTTATTGGTGAAACAATGAAAAGGACTTAGCCATATGTGATAACAGATAATTGGATGATGGGATGATCAAAAATCAGTAACTGACAGAAGAGTCCATTTTTCTCCAGATGTTCCTGGGTGGCTTAGTCGGTTAAGCGCCAGACTCTTGATTTTGGCTCAGGTCATGATCTCAGAGGTCATGAGATCAAGCCCTGCATTAGCCCTGTGCTCAGTAAGGAGTTTGCTTGAGATTTCTCTCCCTCTCCTCTGCCCTTCCCTCGGTGCTCTCTCTCTCTCTCTCTCTCTCTCTCTCTTTATCTCAAATAAATAAATCTTTTTTGAAAAAGTCATTTTTTCTTTAATGAAAATTCAAGATAAATATCCTGAGGCTTTGTTTGGCATATCCAGACATTCATGGTCCATGTCTTCCTCTGTGGCTAATACTGAGATAATGCTACTAAGTGCTTCTTTTTATTTGGGAAACAACATGCATCTACACACTGATATGTAAATGAAAATTGAGTCTAATATTTAGACTTAATTCCAAGATGTCACTATTTTGTTTGAGTAATAAGCCTATCAGCAAGCCAGGAGACTCTATGAAACTCTCTATGAGTTCCTTCAAAGGAAAATCTTTTCATCAGTTTCATTTATAGTATTTAAACTATCATTATAGCACTTACCAGATTTGTCACTTTATGTTCTCAAGGAAAGAAGATTGTGATTCATTCTCTAGGGTTTCCAGAGTCAGGAAAAAATTTAAAAACCACTACTTCTGTTGTCTTATTATTTCTTCTTTGTAAATATGAATCTTACTAAAGTTGAATTTGTGTCACAGTTGAGAAATGCCATCTATTTAAATGTCTTTTGAGGTAAGTAAATGGTATTAGATGTCAATTAAGGAAAAAAAACCTCTAAACAGTAGATGACTGATACATCTTCTTTAAACCACATACACACACACACACACACACACACACACACTCACTCTCTCTCTCTCACTCACACACACACAAAGATGTCCTAGGTACTTCTAGATATTTTTTTGTAATCAAACTAGAGAGAACCCCATGTGTTTAGTGACCACTACAGGTTTTATTGTGTTTATATAATCATTTAACTGAAGGTCAAATATTTAAATTAATTATTCTCCTGTGCTGATAGCAGTGAATTTACATCAGTCCTCAAAAGAGGTCCACTCCTATTTTATTTGTATATTTTTCTATGTATTCTATATCTTATTCTTAATTTCCTAGTCCCATACCCTCATATGATCATCCATTCTAATGGCCTTTGTGGGTGGGTGTCATTTTACTGATATATGTCCTCATTAAATATTTAGTTTTTATATTTAATTTGTTTATGTGCATGGAATTTTATTTAAAAAATTGTATCCTGCTTTCAACATCTTTTTCCTTTTTTTTTTGTTTCTGACATCTTTTTCCCTTTATCTTGGCACTATATGTTTAAGAGTTAAACACCAATCTTTATAGATACCCATTTTGCTCTTAACAAGTACATATTTCATGGGGTAAATGAACCCACTTTCCTTTATCAGTTGCCCTACTGATGGAAACCAGTTTTCCTCGACTCCCCGTTACTACAATCAGTGAACATTCTTTTTATGGACCTTTGTTAGACATTTTTCTCAGAGGTAGACCATAAAGTTACATGAATGCAAATGTCTGTGTGTCTTCTAGAATACATAAAAATTCCTGTGTTGTCATAGCCCACTTGTTGGCCTTATCCACCTTTATAAATATCACCACTCTGTGGTTTTAGTCAATTAAGTTAGGATTTCAGCAGCATTTGGATTTTGTTGTTGCTATTACAACCCTCAGAGCCCCACAGGCTTTAAATATTTCTAGAGTTCCCTTGTAATGTGTATAGGGACTGGTTTGTCAATGAACTGTTCTTAATGTTTGTTCTGCCCTCAGCTTTAGGACTTCCCTTTGTAATTCCTCCTCAGGGAACATCTCTTTCCTCTCTAACTTCCCTAACAATAAACTACTGTTAAATGTTACTTTACACTTGTTAGCCTGGAGTTGGTAGTAAGGAGTGAAAGGAGAGGATGCATTCTCTGGGGTAGTGTTTTGGTTTCACCTTCTTGCAAGAACTGCAGCCCTCCAGTACCAGTACCGGGAGTGGGGCTTTCTAAGAGACTCTACCTACCCTTCCCCCTACTTTAAAAGACCTCTCATATTTTGGTCCCAGGACCTTTCCACATTCCACTGGGTCTTCACTTGTGCCCTAAGGACAGCAGGTTTGTGTTCCTTTCACGAATAGCTTGGAGCTTTTGTTCCATAGGGAACATGGGAGAGACCCCAGAGAGGGCTTCATCTTTTTCCTTGTACAGCTATTATTTACTAACTCAAGAGGACACCACGACAGAGACTTTCTCAGGACTCCTGTTCAGCTCCCAGTCTTTCTTGTGAAAACCAAGTTTGTGGTGAAGAGACTAAAAATGGATACAAGTTCAGTCTGTGTCTGTGACTTCCAGGATTTCCATAATGTTAGTCTAGCCCACACTTGGCTTTCATTATAAATTTTGGTTGAATTCTCTTATTGACTTCCATGCTGTCTGGATGTCAACATTGCCCCAGGTCACACTCAACATCTTTCCTTTGGAATTATCTATCTTTCTTTAAATTTCAGGGTCATTAATTGTCCTATGATCTCAGTTTTCTCATGGATTTAAGAAGAGTTGTGTTTTGTGTATCACCTGGCTTTCTATGTTATAAATGAGAGGACAACATCATTTTCAAGCTTCCTGAAAATGAAGCAGGATCTGAAAAGTTTATCAGGGTTAACATTAATTTTTCCACACTGGGTGAGAAATTTTTTTAAGAACTGTGTAAAATACATTCCATCTCTTCCTCATTTATTAGACACTCCGAATTTGTCATACATCTGGTTTTCATATACCATGTGTTTTTATTTTTTATTTTATTTTTTTACCATGTGTTTTTAAATAGTCCCAAAATAATTTTGTTACTGTAATGCCATAGGACATCTTTATTAGTAAGGCAAATATTGTTCTTTACTTGGTTTTCCAAGTCAGCTTAACAAATCAGGGAATTTAATCCTTTCCTAAAAATATTTTAGACAAATGTGTTATTTAAAGTAAAATACAAATGTAATTTTCAAAGGAAATTCTACTGGTTTGAAACGATTCAGGGAGAATTAACATCTTTTTCAACTTGAGTCCTATCGTTGAGGAACACAGAAAGATCCTTTACTATGAAGTCATCACTTGCTCCTCCAAATTCACTCTCTACCTTTCTGCATTGTTACCTGCCTCAGGAGGCTCACCTTTCCACAATTCAAGAATCACAATCTTTTGTTCCCTATTTTTTTCTATTTGGATTTTGTCATTAGAAGCCACCATCTGAAAATCAGAGTGTGTGAAAGGTGAGGTCAGGATATATGATCCCCTGCCTGTGACCTTGCAGGGGTGGTGTTTGACCTGGCCTATTCCTCTATTGAACGCCAAAGCTCCTGTTAGCTCTCTCCTACAGTGATGTCTTTCATGGGCTTGTAGAATCTGTTCCATCCTGTTGTCCCTTCAGTTTCCCTTATAAATTTCCCTTAAATCTGAGAAGAGCTCTGTAAATAGTCTTCAAAGTCAGTCATCAACCATATCTTCTATACCCTTAACCTCTTTTCAGAATGATCCCTTGGCTTTCTCCCTTTCACTGTGTTCTGGTTTTTCTTTAGACACCGTTTCCCTCACAGCCTTCTCAGGATGCGACTGTTTCTTCTGCTATCTAAAATTTGAGTAGGTTGCTTGTAGCAACTATGTTTTGTTTGCAGATGTTTCTTCTTCCTAAAGCCAGGAAACTCTGAATCTCATGGTATTAGCTTATCCACTGAGGTACCTACTTGTTACAGAAATCTGTCATCACAGAGTTTACTCTATTCCTTTGAAGTTAGTAGCTCTTGGCATACTATAATTCTTTCCAACTAAATTTCTCCTAAATTTGATATCAAAAACAATGAAAATACTTCCAAAACTGTGGCCTCCTTTTATTTCTTTCCCTTCAAATATTGCTTCCCCCACCTTTCCTAGTAACTCAGCCCTGTGGTCTAAATTTAGATATTATCATTTGCCAATAATATAATATTTCCAGTAATTATTCAATCATATATCTTTGAGGCATCCTCTTAGGTTTCCTTCACAAAAACTGCTAGCAATTCAACTCCATCCATCAGATGACCCCACTGTGACATATAATTAATACCATCAAATTTTCATACCTCTTGTTCAGCCACTTATTTATTCATTAAACAAATATTAAGTTTGCATTTACTCTGGGTGAGGAATTTTCTAGTCAGTAGAAATAAATAAGTGGACGAAACAGATAAGAATATATGCCTAGTTGTAAGCAAGTTGATATAATAAATTACATGTTTTTAGTAGTGATAAATTTTAAGGTAATATAAATTAACAAAATAAAGGGGACTAGAAATGTCAAGAAGGTAAGTGAAATTTTACATATAGTGGCATAAGATAGCCTCACTGAGAAAATAATTTTAAGAGCTTTACTGGTATGTAATTGCTGTATAGTAAATCATATATTTTAATACTGTAATTAATGTGTTTGACATATACAAATACCCATGAAGCTACTATCAAAATCAAAATAATCAAGACATCCAAAACTCCTAAATATTTGTTCATGTATCCTTGTAATCTGTCCTTCCCTCCTCCCATTTCTCATCTCCAAGCAATCATCCCTTCTGTGCATATTGATTATTTTTAGATTTCTAGAATTTATATTAATTGATCCCTGTAATTTTGATTGATTATCTGGCTTCTTTAATTCAACATAATTATTTTGCGGTTCATCCATTTTGCAATATCAGTATTTCATGTATTTTTTAGAATAAAAAAAGTACTCTTATGTGGAATAGTATGTAGATCATCTTTCACCTCTTGAACACTTTTTTTTCAGATTGTGGCTACTAAAAATAAAGCTGCTATGAAATTTCATATACAGGTTATACACATATGGTTTCATTTTCCTTTGCTAATTGCTCAGGAGTGTAATGGTTGAGTCATATGATGAGTACATATTTAACTTTTTTGAAAAACTGCCTAACAGTTTTCCAAAATGCTTATATCGTTATGTATTCCCACCAGCTGTTGTTGCACACCTATGGCAGCATTTGTTATGGGCGTCTTTTAAAAATTTAACCATTTTATCAGTTGAGTGTAGTAATTCTTTGCAGTTTAATTTGCATTTCCTCAAGTAGTAATGATTTTTAACATATTTTCATGTGCTTATTTTCTATCTGCATAACCACCTTTGTCAATTTTCAGTTTTAAAATTTGGCAAATTAAAAAAACGTTTACCTTCAGAGTGCCTCGGTGGCCCAGTTGGTTAAGGGGCTGCCATCAGCTCAGGTCATGAACCCAGGGGTCCTAGGATAGAACCCCACAATCATGTTCCCTGCTCAGTGGGGAGTCTGCTTTTCCCTCTCTCCTTCTACCCCTTGCCCTGCTTGTGTTCTCTTTCCCTCCAATAAATAAAATCTTAAAAAGAAAATGTTTGCCTTCTTATTATAGTTCTTTATATATTCTAGAAATGCTTCCTCTAAAAGATATATGTGCTGCATATATTTTATCATTTTCTTTCCCCACTTTTTCCAGTGATGTTAGAAACAACCACTGAGCCTCACTGTATTTGTTCGTTTTCCAAAAATGTCCAAAATTACAATATGCAGTTTCACCCAGTCCTTGCTTCTTATAAGCAATTGATTAGGAATATCCGATGGAGATATTTTGTGTATCTCTATTGCCTGATCTATGGCATGGACTATCAGCGCTCTCTTTTCCATGTGAAATAGAGTTGTTAGCATCTTTAATCAGACTACAGAGTCAATTTTAGAAACTCTAAAACCAGTTCAGAAAACTCACCCTTAAAATTCGGTTCCTCTAGATACACTCTTGTACCAAACACTGTATTAGTCTAAATTCTCCAGAGAAACAGAATAGTAGAATATAGATAGATATAAATGTGGATAGATTAGATAGGTAGACAAATAGATGTGTAAAAAGATATTTATTATAAGAAGTCGGGCGCCTGGGTGGCTCAGTGGGTTAAAGCCTCTGCCTTCAGCTGGGGTCATGATCCCAGAGTCCTGGGATCGAGACCCGCATTGGGCTCTCTGCTCGGCAGGGAGCCTGCTTCCTCCTCTCTCTCTCTCTGCCTGCCTATCTGCCTACTTGTGATCTCTGTCTGTCAAATAAATAAATAAAATCTTTAAAAAAAAAAAGAAGTAGGCTCACTCGTTTGTAAAAGCTGAGAAGTCCCAAGATCTGCAGTCTACAAGCTGGAGACCAGCAAAGCAATAGTATATAGTTCTGTCTGAGTCAGAAGGCCTGAGAACCAGGAAAACCGAGAGTGTAAATTCCAATCTGAGTTCTAGTACAAAGGCAGGAGAAGAAGAATTTCTCACCTGGAAAACAGGCAGAAACAACAACTTCTTTCTTCCTCAGTCTTTTTGTTCAATTTAGGCCTTCATCAGATCAGATGTCTACTCCCTTGAGTTCCCACTCAACCCCCAACCCCAACCCCCAAACCTGCTTTACTCGATTTGCAAATGCAAATGTTAATCTTATCAAGAAATAGCCTCCTGTGGGACGCCTGGGTGGCTCAGTTGGTTAGGCGGCTGCCTTCGGCTCGGGTCGTGATCCCAGCGTCCTGGGATCGAGTCCCATATCAGGGCTCCTTGCTCGGCAGGGAGCCTGCTTCTCCCTCTACCTCTGCCTGCCACTCTATCTGCCTGTGCTCACTCTCTCACTCTCTCTCTGACAAATAAATAAATAAAATCTAAAAAAAAAAAGAAAGAAAGAAATACCCTCCTGACCATAACCAGAATAATAATTAACCAAAGATCTGGGCACTTGGTGGCCCAGTTGACACATAAAATTAACCATTACAATTATCAAGGAATTGTTTGTATTGATATTATCGAAGACTCACTTAGTATTCTTGTCTGTAGGAAAGATCTCAAATTCTTGGAAAAACAGTATTTTCAATGCATAATGTTGATTAGATTTAAACTTTTAATTAAGTATTTTGAAGAACTCTTATTTTGGAATTCTATAAATTGATAACTTTGAGACCTTACCAAAAATAAGAACTGATTCTATGAACTTGCTCCTTGGCAAATTTTTTATACCTAATTAAAATGTTTATTTTGCTATATAGATGGGACATGTGACAGAGATGTTGTAAAATGTCTTCCAATTTTCTCACTATATACTGTTATTTAAAGTATAAGCATTGAAATTGCATTATGAGAAATGAAAATAAAATTTATGAATTATGATTAGGTTTTTTTGGTCAAGCTTAACTCAAAGAATTCTTCTTAATTTATTGAAATATATTGGTAGCTATCAACAGTTCAGGAAAGCTGCCCTAGCTTGGTTCAGATACTCTTCAAGGAAAAAAGGGGTTCTTTTATACATTCAGTTAATTTTACAAAAGCACAAGTGCTTGTTTTACTTTCTCATTGAGAAAGGTTAACATCGTTGACAATGTTATTAGTAAAAGCTTTAGTGTTTATCATTTAAATCAAGGAAAAATATTGTTCATTGTAAATATAGTTTTTGCGAACAAGTTCTCTGTATGCTACCATATTTAGAAATTGCTACTCATGCAGTTCAGGATTTCTGATAATTAAACACATATTCTGAAAATGAAAACATTTCCTCTAATCTGAATCACTTAATATAAAACTAGCTATCTGATTGCCATTGTGTGAGTTTTGAACTAAAAACTGAAGTTACCATTTTTGAGTTTGCTAGAATGCTGTAGTGTGAGGAAAATACAATTTTTTCAACACTAATTTTTTTTTCAGGTAATACACACAGTAGCCTGACTGATATTCAAGTATGTGGCTTAAAATATCCAGAATATAGAGGAATTCCTACCTAAGTAGGATTCAAGGACTTATATTCAAAATCCCTGAATATCCACTGCCATAAATAATGATAAAAAACAAAAGCTACAATAGTTCCAAGCTACCATGTCAATTTTTATAATTTTAGAACTAACAGTATTGGAATATTTATCTCATTTATTAGCATTCTACATATTTTCCTATCTGCTGATAATTGTGGAACATCATTAAAACATTTGTACCTTCTTGGCTTTCTGAGTTTTCTTTTCTTTCTTTGTTTTGTCATTCTCTGCTTCCTTTCCTATTTTCTTTATCTCCATCTATTTGGTCTTTCTCAGAATTCTTTATTTTGTTTTCTTCACATGACTCTATAGGTTTCCTGTCTATTGACTCTTGTGAAATAGTGATCACAATGAAGTTTAATGTACAAGGACAAATCATATCTCTGTTATGCTATCCAAAGATTAAATGCATCAACAGACTGATCATATGTATTGTGTAAGCACCTCAAAATCAATAGGTTTGATCTTGTCATTTGGTTGTCTTCATAAGTTAACCTCCTCCTTTCACCATCTTGGTTCATTTATTGAAAGCCAACTTTAACTTTCTGTTTAACCATAAAATCCAAATATAGCGAGATGCTGAGATGCTAATTTCTTAACATATCTTTGCATCTTTCATCCCTCTTCCCTGCTCAAATTTTTAGAAGGACTCTTGTAAGTTTCTGAATTAGACTTACAACTCCAGCTTTGTACCAGTTAGCCAGTTTGGTGTTTTCTTGTCACACTTTGTGTGTGTGTGTGTGTGTGTAAATAAACCACCAAGTATTAATATTTCCTTCAATGCTTACAACAAAACTTTTTATTTCAAATGGGATTAATGCTGTAATTAATGTTGTAATTACTGTAAATTACAGTATTAATAATATTATCTTTCTGGTATGCAAGGCAATTTAAAATATGCCATCTCAGTTATTTTATAATAAGGATTTTTTTTCTAAAACATCATCAGGAAAACTTCAAATTCTAGACACCAGTATATGAATTATTGTTACAGCTTGGCCACCATTGAATGGCCACCATGAATCCCTATGAAATTAATACTCATGAACTTTAATGACCTCATTTGATAAATGAACATATTTCCTAGTTGACCTCAAATATTTCTTCAGGATCTAAACTGAAGTTTAGATCCTTACACTTGTGAAGAGATTGGAATCCAATCATTTGCATTAGAAATAAAAATCTATTGAATATCCTAAGTATCAATTATTCTAAGTTTATACAGTTTGTTTTCAGTCTTGCTTCAACCCAATAACCAAATTATACTCCTTTTAGTGTTCTATAATATGTTTAATTGATTTAATGTGGATGCAGACTGAAAAAGAAAGGAACCTATTTTTTTTTTCTCGTAATTCAACCATTCCAGCTTTCCTTATAGGTACTAGTTGGGTAAATGAGTCTAATCTTTTCTCCACATCTATCCAATAGAGCCTTGCCTTAGTATTAGCAAACTAGATGAATTCAGTACTTATTGTTTTTTACTACCTAATATTTTAAATTCAGCATGTGTCCAATGGAGTAAAACTGGATCACATATAAAACCAATCCTATTTGAACAATTTTACAGTGTCATGCTTGAAAGTACAGGAAATAACCAGAAAATAAATGTTATAATTCGCTTTTCCCCTGGAAGATAATTTTAACACAATCACTCTGAATATCATTTTAAAAACTTTCATATAATTCTTAGGTAACTCTTTTGGGTTGATTTCTGCTCTTTATGAGCATATACAAAGCATTATACTGTAAATGTAGGAACCATAAACCTATAATTTATAAATTTGTACATCAGAGATCCAAAGTTTCCACCAGAAGTAGAATGCGGTTTTTTAGGGGCCACTAGCATTTTAAAACCCATGTTGGGAAAAATAAAATGATTTTTTTTAATGGAGAAGGACAGAATTTAAGTGTGAAATGAGAAAGAGAAAGAGTGGGAAAGATGGAGATTAATGAAAACAGATGTAAAAGGAAAGGAACAGTATGTATTTGGATAGTAAAAAAAAAAAAAGAAATGAAAAGCCACAAGTCATGTGGATGGAGCTAGAAACTATAATGCTATGTGAAATGTGTCAGATGAGAAAGACAAATCCCATATGATTTCACTAATATTTTAAATTTAAGAAACAAGCAAAGGGAAAAAAACAGAAAGAGAGAGAGGGCAAACCAAGAAACTAACTCTTAATTATAGAGAACATATTGATGGTAATTACCAGAGGGGAGGTGAATGAGGGAATGGGTTAAATAGGTGATGAGGATTAAAGAGTGCACTTGTCATGAGCACCAGGTGTTGTATGGAAATGTTGATTCACTAAATTGTACACTGAAACTAGTATTAGACTGTATGTTAACTAACTGGAATTAAATAATAATTAAAAAAATCTTTCTGTGAAATTTCACTAAACCAGAATAATATCAGAAGAGACTGATGATCTGAAGTACCAAAGAGAAAATAAAAAAGAAAAGTAAACCAAATTAAAATTCAGTTTGAAACAGTTCATGACAAGGTGTTGTTGTCATAAAGGTATGCATAGAAGTTAGCCACAGTTAAGTATTTCTTTAGCCTGTTTTCTAAGTGGTTATGGCTGGTTCTATGGTCCTGGCATATCTGTGTTAATGCCCCTGTGTCTGACAAGCAACTGTTTCTGTGTTACTCTCATGCATATGCCAGAGGTTGTCTCATCAATTAATTCATTCAACTAGTTCTAGAGGGGTATAAGAATTATATTAGCTTAAGCATTATAATTTGATTTCTTAAAAAGGGATTCTGTCTTAGGACCATATATTTAAAAATAAGCGGGCTGTTTTAATTTCCAGTCCTATCCATGTTAACTTATCCACGCTATCATTGCATTAAATTAAAATGATGGTAAGTGAGATAAAAACATAGAGTGTTATTAACTAATACATACTACTCCTAAAATTTTCCAAGTGATATTTATTTAAGAAAATTTTTATGAAAAAATATCAACAGAAATAATTCTCTCTGTTTGAGAGTTACTTTGAAAAGTAACTCTCACACAAACTTCATATTCACAATTATTTCACCCCCACTAGCCTTTAATAAAATTTTCCAAATAGTGAACTTTATATCATTGAGTGTGCTAATTTAAAAATAAAAAGCGACATATGGATTTTTACAGTTCAAGAAACAGTGGAAATATATTTTAATTTAGATTTTTTTTTAATTT
>PISX010020201.1:0-36377 GCA_004024625.1 Mellivora capensis | reverse complement strand
CCCTTCAACAGACGAATGGATAAAGAAGATGTGGTCCATATACACTATGGAGTATTATGCCTCCATCAGAAAGGATGAATACCCGACTTTTGTAGCAACATGGACGGGACTGGAAGAGATTATGCTGAGTGAAATAAGTCAAGCAGAGAGAGTCAATTATCATATGGTTTCACTTATTTGTGGAGCATAACAAATAACTTGGAGCACATGGGGAGATGGAGAGGAGAAAGGAGTTGATGGAAATTGGAGGGGGAGCAAACCATGAGAGACTATGGACTCTGAAAAACAACTTGAGGGTTTTGAAGGGGCGGGGGGTGGGAGGTTGGGGGAGCCAGGTGGTGGGTATTATGGAGGGCACACATTGCATGGAGCACTGGGTGTGGTGTAAAACTATGAATTCTGTTACGCTGAAAAGAAATGAAATAAAAAAAAACTTGAAACAGAAAAATCATTAATCCTTAATCAACTGATTATTTATCAAACTGATAATTTAACTATTTCCAAGATAACTTTAATAGTATTTATTATTTTACCACTTTTCTCATTTCCACTCAAGATTCAGGTATTGTGAAATTTACCATCACTGGTTTGTTTTCTTGTTTTTGTATTAAATGATTAGTATCACTAAACCCTTGAGTATGGCTTATTTATTTATTTTTGTAAGTTATCTTCACTGAAGTATAGTTGACATAGAGTACTCCACTAGTTTCACGTGTACAACATAGTGATCTGACATTTATATACACTACCAAATGCTCACTGTGATAAATGTAGTTACAATCTGTCATCATAGATTTACTGACTAATGATTTTAAAATGACCTCTCACACCACATCCCCTGATCTCCATATCAACTTGCTTGCATTTTAATTTAACAAGTTCCATTTATACAAAATAGTTGATTTTGATTGTATTTTTGTTTGTTTTCTTTTACTAACTTTCTGTTTTGATGAAATTGTTTTCCTTATCAAAAAAAGTGTGTCAATACATAAATGATGTGGACTCTTCAGGAATCCTTATAGACATTGCAAAGGTACATCCACTTTTTAAAAAAAAATTAATTTTTTAAATAAACATATAATGTATTATGCCCCAGGGGTACAGGTCTATGAATCATCACCAGGTGTACACACTTCACAGCACTCACCATAGCACATACCATCCCCAGTGTCCATAACCCCACCACCCTCTCCCTACTCCCCTATCCCCACAACCCTCAGTTTGTTTTGTGAAATTAAGAGTCTCTTATGGTTTGTCTCTCTCCCTTCCAACCCCCAAAACCCCCCAGGTTGCATCTCCACTTCCTCATATTAGGGAGATCATATGATAGTTGTCTTTCTCTGATTGACTTATTTCACTAAGCATAATACCCTCTAGTTCCATCCATATCATTGCAAATAGCAAGATTTCATTTCTTTTGATGGCTGCATAGTATTCCATTGTGTATATATACCACTTCTTCTTTATCCATTCATCTGTTGATGGATATCTAGGTTCTTTCCATAGTTTGGCTATTGTGGACATTGCTGCTTTAAACATTCGGGTGCAAGTGCCCCTTCGGATCACTACATTGGTACATCCACTTTTTTATATTTTATATCATTCTTTGAGGTAGCTAAACATATGTCAATTCTGGTCATTAACCTTTCATTTGAGAACTCTCAAAATACAAATGCAATCTCCTTCAATATCAGAAGACTTTCAGAAATTAGTTTTTATTGCAGAAAGAATAAACTACTTTTCAAGATAAATTCTATTTTTTTTTCAGGTTATTTGAGGAAAAGCTCATTAAAAATTGTTATAAAAGTTATAAACAGTTTACCAAAGTTAAGATTTGTAAAGTTTTTGTAAAAAGCAACTTAGCTGATAGCTTTCTGGTTGGTGTTTAAGCACTATGCATGTACTGGGACTTTTTTTTAAAGGTAGAGAACCAGGTCAGGTGTGTTACACACACAACATAGAGTATCCCTTATGGTTTTTCTTTTTTGTGGGTTATGTGAATGGCTATAAAAGAAGTTATTAGAGGAAGTATGAGTCTATTGAAATTGTCACAGCTAGGAGTCAAGCAGGGAAGTCATGGGATTTGTCTGTACCTACGTCCTAGGACAGAGCTGTCTCTGAATCAGTGTGAAAGCTTGGACTTTCTGAGCAATAACAAAAAATGATCCTCCTACTTCAGAACTGGAAGCAAAGTTGATTACATTTTGCATTTGTTTCATGTAAACTTTCTGTACATGAGCTGCTGGTGTTGCTCAGACCAGGCTTGGAGTGGGCATGAACAGGTTCACTGTGGTTCAGTGTCATGAAAAGCAGAAGTACAAGAGGTTCTGAATTCCATGTCTTTTTAATTACTAACCCCCTAACTGTATTGAACCTCATTTTCCACTCCTCCTGACACTGCCTCCTTAAACACACACACACACTCATGCACATGCATAGTGTTCAAGTCATATTTTATGGGATCATTGCCATTGCATGGAACCCACGTTCAGGTAGATGGTTCAGGGGGCTGAGCAGGAAGTACTTGTGAATCTAGGAGAAGTAAATGGTTATTGCTTCTATCATTTGCTTGGAAACACACATACACATGCATGTACATATGTACTAACACACACATGCACATTCAGTTGCAGGCACACACACACACATAGTGTTTTGTACCTCTGAGTACCTCGCAACGTGTGGCATTGTGGCGTATGTCACAAATACACATAGGCATAGGAAGGGAAAGATATAAAAGTAGATTTTCTTAATGCAACAGAGTAGATAGATTCTAAGGTAAACATTATGTAGTCAAAATTTCTTCTTAAAATTGGTTTTGTTGAATTGATGCCCATGCTGGGGGACAGATGTGGTATTTTTCCCCGAGTCTGGCATACTTGGCTTTTGTCTCATGCACTGGAACATTCCACTGTCTTATCAGCTGACCAGCAGGTGAAGAAGTTGGTTTATCTGCAGGGCTTAGTTGTATAAAAGATATAGATTTAAACATGAAAATCATACTCAGTGTGAAGTTTTACTTTCTGAGGGAGAGACTCTCATCTTCCTCAGGGAATAGAATTGCTGGGGCATCACAGGAAGGGGCTGTTGAAAGGCTCTCTCTGACAAGAAGTTAAAATAACCCATTCAAATATTAATATCGAGATGTGCAGGGTGTCGCAGTTGCTCTTAATGTGTTTTAGTTTTTCTGCTCTGTCACATCTGTCAGTTTATGTATTTCAAGGGGAAATGATGTGAGATAAAGAGGAGAGAGAAGCTTAGTTTTCATTTCATTAATGATGAAATTGATGCTCAGATGTATTCATGGTTTGTCTCAAATTACAACTTGTGAGTGATAGAGCTGAGACTAGGACTTGGGTTGGATTATAAATATATCAGCATATTTTGTTATTAATGTACTATACTGTTAAATATCCATGAATCATGAAAATGGTTTCAGTGAATAAAAAGTCTCAGAGCACAAATAAAAGCAACATGCTAAACTAAGCAAAATTCTAGGAAAGTATCTTTCCCACTTTACATTTGGGAGTTCTATTGCCTAATTTAGAATGTGTGAGTATATTCTTATTTTATACTGGCCTTCACAATATATGGAAATGCATAAGGATAGACTATAATAATCACTTCCACATTCTCTTCATCCTTTTTCTGGCTGGATATGGAATACTATAAGGGCCCACTTAAGTGATGAAGCTGTGAACAAAAGCTGGGGCATGATTGTGTCAGTATCGTGGTGGAGAATGGGAGGACTAGGGGCACACAGAGGGCTCTGGGACCCAGAATAGACTGTTCTTAGGTCTGCATGGTCATTGTAAGCTGTTCAGTTATAATAATGGTTGAAGTGTGTTTCATAGGCTTTGATATATGTATGTATGCTAACTTTCACAATAACTTTTGGTTGAAAACCTTGGATTCTACCTGGATTTAAGTTAAATATTAATGTAATCAAAAAGCCAAGACTCAGAATAAAGATTAAATAGGTAATGTGGATTAAGAGGGGCATTTGCTGTGATGAACACCTGGTGTTGTATGTAAGCGATAAATCATTAAATTCTACACTGAAACTAATATTACACTGTATTTTTAACCTACTGGAAATTAAATTAAAAACTTGCAAAGAGGGGCACCTTGGTGGCTCAGTGGGTTAAAGCCTCTGACTTCAGCTCATATCATGATCTCGGGGTCTGGGGATCGAGCCCCGCATCAGGCTCTCTGCTCAGCCGGGAGCCTGCTTCCTCCCTCTCTCTCTCTGCCTGCCTCTCTGCCTACTTGTGATTGCTGTCTGTCAGGTAAATAGATAAAATATTAAAAAAAAACTTCAAAGAAAAAAGAAAATAAACATTCCTAATGCCTTCTTGGGATATTCCTTACAGTAGTTTTTTTTTTTTTTTTCTTTTAAATTGACTCAAATGTTGTCCAAGACTAAAGTCCCCATCAGAGGGAGCTGTTTACTTAGATTATCACTGAAACATTAATTTCCAATTGATAGGGACCTCCTTGGACCACTCTATATCTTACTTACTGTAAAACAGATTAGTATTTAATTATTACAGTTTTGATACAGAAGAAAATTCTTATTTTTAATACAGTTGTAATTGTAAGAAGGCTTTCCCCTGAAGACCCAAGGGTTCCGTCTCTCTTTCACTATGAGTTATATTCTAAATTGTGTGGAAAATTTATGAACTAGAAATTCTCAGAGGCAACACATTTTTCCTAGAAGTACCATTGATAGGACAGTTGATACCCAAAGTAGGGTAAACAAACCTCAGATTACTCCCTTACTCCTTGAATGTGACATGTACTGTGACATTGTGGGATTTGCTAGGACACATTTCTAAGTTCTATTGTCCAGAAATGCAATTGTTCTTTTGCTTTACACTCAGGATTTTTATACTTTTGATCTGCTCAGAAATTTCATATTATGACAAGATTTGAGTACAGGAGAGAGTAGCTCTTAATCACAGCCAGTCATTTTTGAGCAGGGGATGGGAATTAAATGCACTGGTCACACAAGTCATGGATTGGCAGATCCTTTTTCTGCTCCTTCATTTTTATTCAGGTTGCAAGAGAAAAATAAAATTAAGCTCTTAATCATTACTTCCATTTGCAGTTTATAGTTATGTTTTCTTTAAGATGGGGAGCTTTAGTTTTCTTAAGGATACCCTAGTGCCTCTTTTTAAATACCACATGCAGAAGTGGAGTTTTCTAGCAGGACTTTTAACCTTATTTCATATAATTAATAATCTACTCTTTACCTTGGATCCTTTCGAAGGAAGGAAGTGGAAATGCAACATGGGGGACTAGGGGGGCAGAAAAAGAAGAAAAGAAACAAGATGGGATTGGGAGGGAGACAAACCATAAGTGACTCCAAATGTTCCATTTTAATTTCCATTGCTTTTTGTAACCCAATTTTGTGAGTGTAGAAGTTTCATAATCATATACGGTATGTTGGAAAGATCCTAAACACAGATCTTAGATATAGATCTTAGATCATAGATAGAGCATAAAGTAAGACTTTTAAGGTAAAGTCTGCTATAGACTGAATGTGGCTTTCTCAAATTCCTATGTTGAAACTTAATCCTTAGTGTGATGGTATTAGGAAGTGAGAACTCTGGCAGTTGATGAGGTTGTGAGGGTGGGGCCTTCATGAATGGGATCAATGCCCTTATAAAGGAGGTATCAGAGAGTTCCCTTTTTTCCTTTGGTCATGTGAGGACAGAGCAAGAAGACAAACAGTCTATGAAGCAGAAAAAGAGACCTCACCGGAGATGAAAATTCTCCTGGTGCCTTGATGGATTTCCCAGACTCCAGAACAGTGAGAAATAAATTTCTCTTGTTTATAAGCCCCCAATCCATGGATTTGTTATAGCAGCCCAAAGAGACTAACACATGCCTAAGTGGTCTTTTCTATCTTTCTCCCTTTAGAGTTGACATTAAGAAGCACACTTGATGTAATGAGCACTGGGCGTTATACGCAACTGATGAATCACTAAATTCTACCCCTGAAACTAATAATACACTATATGTTAACAAATTAATTTAAATAAAAAATTAAAATAAAAATCTATAATTGTGGTAGGTACAAGTCATTGTTTTATGTTTGGAGCCATGTCTTATTTTAAGCAGTTTTCACATTTGGAAAAATTCAGAGACTGATTGCTTTTTTACTACTAACAGAATCCCCTCTGTATAAGTAAAGAATGATGCTTCTGCCCTTCTCCGCTACTAAATATAAGTGTGTGTGTAAACACATGCTTATGTGTTCTTCAGATGAATAAAAATTCAGAATTCATCAGGGATACTAGCTTCTAATTTCCTGGAATTCAGAATTCATCAGGGATACTAGCTTCTAATTTTCTTTCCTTGTACTGTTTTTGTCTGTATTTGGTATCAGGGTAATGGGGGCCTCATAGAATGGATTTGAAAGTCTACCCCATTCTTTAGTTTTATGGAACTTGAGAAGGACTGGTGTTAATTCTTCTTTAAATAGTTGGTAGAATTTATGCTTGAAGCTTAGATTTTCCTTGTTGAGAGGTTTTAGATTATTGATTTAGTCATGATACCCCTTACGGTTCTGTTCAGAATTTCTATGTATTCATGATTTATTTTAGCAGGTGGTATGTTTCTAGGAATCTATTCATTTCATCTAGATTATCTAGTTGGTGTATAAATGTTCATATAATCTTATTATCGTTTACTTTTTATTTCTGTGACATCAGTTTTATTGTCTCCTCTTTGATTTCTTTTTTTTTTATTTTTTTTTAATTTTTATTTTTTATAAACAAATTTTTATCCCCAGGGGTACATGTCTGTGAATCGCCAGGTTTACACACTTCACAGCACTAACCATAGCACATACCCTCCCCAACCCAATGTCCATTACCCCACCCCCCTTTCCTGACCCCCTCCCCCCTGCAACCCTCAGTTTGTTTTGTGAGATTAAGAGTCACTTATGGTTTGTCTCCCTCCCAATCCCATCTTGAAAAAGGCATAGAAGATATTAGAGAAATCCTCTTTGATTTCTAATTTTACTTATTGGGATCTTCTCTCTTTTTTCTTATTTAGACTTGCTAAGGACTCACCAATTTTATCTTATAAAACAGCTCTTATTTTCAGTAATTTTACTATTATTTTCTATTTGATGTATTTCTGCTTTATTTATTCCTTTCTTTCTAGTTCCTTCAGGTATAAAGGTAGGTTGTTGAATCAAGTGTCTCTTTTTTAATATAGGTGTTTATCATAATAGATTTCCTTCTTGGTGTACATGTGTAAGCCTAGCACACACCCTCACATATTTTCCTACTTGGTCATATACTCACATACATTATTGGGGCTGTAGTTTTGATTTAAAGAAATATTTCTGACATTTTGCTTTTGTCACTTAAAAAGGCTTTATTGAATGCATACATGTGTTTTGTATCTATTAACATTTTTAGTTATAGCTACTTTTTTTATCTTAAAATTCCTTTTTTTATTAATTTCTTTTCAGCGTAACAGAATTCATTGTTTATGCACACACCCAGTGCTCCATGCCATATGTCTCCTCCACAGCTACTTTTAATACTTTTATCTTTTAACTTTTATATAAAAATTAAAAGAAATTTACCC
The DNA here is from genome assembly GCA_004024625.1 of Mellivora capensis. Taxonomy (NCBI): domain Eukaryota; kingdom Metazoa; phylum Chordata; class Mammalia; order Carnivora; family Mustelidae; genus Mellivora; species Mellivora capensis. Next base: position 28,769 of record PISX010020201.1, on the reverse strand, counting down.
ACCACTTTTTATAATGCAATATTCTGTGCTGTTATATGTGTTTACCTTTATCAACTTATTTTAGACTTTCTTAAGGTAACGTGATGTTATTTAGTGTCCTTTCTTTTCAACATTTCTTATGAGGCAGGTTTAGTGGTGATAAACTTCTCCAGCTTTTTGTTCATGTGAGAAAAAAAATGTTCTCTCTTCTCCTTTTGGTATTTATAGTATTCTTGGTGGACGCTTTTTTTTCTTTCTTTCAGTACCTTGAATAGATCATCCCACTCTCTTCTGACCTGCAAGATTTCTGTTGAAATCCGTTGAATTCTGCTGAAAAATCCACTCATGTTCTTATAGGGGTTTCATTGTATGGGATAAATTGCATGTTTCTTGATCCTTGAAAGTTCTCTTTGTCTTTGACTTTTCAGTAATTTGATTATAATGTGTCTTGGTGTGGATTTCTTTGAAGTCTTTTTTTGGGGTGGGGGGTGGGGGGAATCATTTTTGCTCCCTGGATCTGGATGTTCATTTCCTTCCACAGATTTGGGGATTTTTAAGCCATTTTTCCTTTGAGAAATCTTTCAAGTCATTTCCCATCTCTTCTTTGGGGATCCCTATAATGCATACATTGGTCCATCTGATATTGTCCAATAATTCTCTTATTTTCTTTAGTATTTTTCATTCTTCCTTTTGCTACTTTGATGAGTAATTTCAAATGACTTTTTAAAAAATTCTATGATCCTTTCTTTGGAGTGATCTACTCTGCTGTTTTAACCCTCCAGTAATTTTTCCAGTTTGGTTATTCTGTTCTTCAGCCACATGATTTCTGCTTGGTATTCTTTAGAGGTTTCTGTCTCTTGTCTGATATTCTCATTTTTTTCTATGTATTGTTCTCTAACTTCAGTGAACCTTATTATAACAGCTATTTTGAATTTTATGACAGGTAAATGATATATTTCCTTTCATTAGGGACAGTTTGTGGGGATTTATATTGTCCGTTTGGGGAAATATTGAGACTTCCTGGGCTTGTGTCTGGACATTAGACAAAATGTCTACCTGTCCTAATCTTCATGGACTAGCCTTGCACTAGAGAAGACCCACACAGTAAGCCTGGCCAGATGGTGGGAGCCTCTTACTTTTCTTGTCATTCTATCTGACTTTCCTTTGTTCTTTTTGCTTCATTTCTTCTGGAGTATGTCAGGTTCCATCAGCACCCTAAAACAAAACAAGCAAGACTGAAGCCAATTCCTCAGGCAGCTCTGTAATAAGTTGGGTCATTAGATAGATGATTGGAGGAAAAGAGTTTTCTACTACGAGCTGTGTGCTGAGTCAGTGGGATGTGTGTGTGGTGGGTAGGTAGCTATTGTGATTTCCAACCCAAACTGCAGTCTCTGTTCTCTCTCACCTTTTGCAGCTAAACTATGCCATGTTCCATGTCTCCTCACCTTTCTGAGACATACAGTACAAAAGCTAGTCTTATGGGTAGCTCCTAAACAACTTGAGGCTTTGGATGTATGGTACACCTCTTTCCTTTTCCAGGGAGTAGCTAGGAACTGGGGGATTTTTGTCCCAATCACATGTGCTATGCCAACATAGGTATTATGACAGGAGGTTATCTTGAATTTTCCTAACATCTTCAATATGTCTGGTTTCATGCATGCACTGGGTGCCTGACCGTCTTAGCCAGTTTCTAGGTTTCTTATAAAGGGAACCAGTATACAAATTGTTTTTGAATTAGTGTGTCATGTAGAAAAGTAGAGATTAAGGCTTCCTCTTCTGCCATTTTGCAGAATGGGAAATGGGTCTTGGCTATTCCTTGAGGGGATCCCTGCAGGGAAGGGAAAAATTGATCAAATTATTGAATCCCTAAGGAACTGAAGACAGATTATGGTCCAGGGTGTTTATAGAATCCCCACAGTTTCTGATTACACTTAGAAATTTTCCTTGGGGAAGACACTGAGCAAGATTCTGTCTTGTTTACAACCGAGTACATTATATAATCACACTCACATTAAATTTTCTGTGACTTACCAAGTGGCAAAAATGATAATAGTAAAGACTGTTTTTGTCTACTGTTTGAGGGAACTCAAATTCATAATCAGAAATTATGATCTACAGTTCTAAAAGATTTTCTAGCGTATATCAGCAGTTAAGTGTTGGCTGCATTTTCTTTGAGTTAAAGGAACCAAATCTCACAGTCCGAAATTGTCCTTCCATGACAATAGGAGTAATAACAATGATAAGTAAGCACCAAAGTTTTCTGGCTTAAGGTGGGTGAACTTCTAAATTTCATTTTTATTCACGTCCTCCTTTTTGGGGATGGAAGTCTGAGGATCAAAGATATGTCACTTTCCCCAGTTTATCAGTGCTGAGTCTCAAGTAAAATTGAGAAAAATCGTTCAGGGTTTGGGAGTGTTTAGAGATATTATAGGTGGTGGTCAAAGAATGCATTCTGTCGGTCATTAAGTTCCTCTCCGTGGGAAAACTCTTGCTACTCCAGATTTGAGACTTTGACTCTGTGACATGGAGCAGTAACTTCCTGTAGACTGGTCTCTTAGTTTTTGATTAGAAATAATCTACTTGGTTTCCACCACACCAAGTCCAATCTGCATTAGAAGCCAGCTCCAGGTCTCAGCTTCAGTTTTATTGCTGAGGAGAGGGCTCAAGTGAATGAAAATGATTGAGGAGAGAAAGATAATTCTGTCCTGGTGCAAACTTCTCCCTTATCTCCCCCCCCCCCCCCCCCCCCCCCCCCCCCCCCCCCCCCCCCCCCCCCCGGCGCCGCAACAGTTATGTTTACATTTGGCAGTACTTCCCTTTACTCTATAGGCTAAGTTTTAAAGTTCTTTGTTACTTAGCTTACAGAGCCCAATAAGGAGCAGTCTGAGTCACTCAGTATTATGATAATGGTAAAGGAGTTTGTGGGTCCAGATTGGGCTAACATTTTCTCTTCCTTGCACATACACCACACCTGGGAGAAGAGATATGGTGGAAAATCTGGGTTTTTCTCTTTCTAACTTTTTCCTTCTATGTTCATAGATCCCCTTAGAGAAGAATGACTCCTGGAAATGCTTCCTTTGTGACTGAATTCATTCTGGCAGGGCTCACAGACCTTCCAGATCTCCAGCTCCCCCTCTTCTGTCTGTTTCTAGTTATGTACATGGTCACTACGTTGGGAAATTTGGGCTTGATAATTCTAATAGGGCTCAATTCACACCTACACACCCCCATGTACTTTTTCATCTTCAATTTGTCCTTCATAGACCTCTGTTATTCTTCTGTGTTTACACCTAAAATGCTGATTAACTTCACATCAAAGAAGAATATTATCTCCTACCTTGGGTGCATGACCCAGCTTTACTTTTTCTGTTTTTTTGCTATTTCTGAATGTTATGTGCTGACATCAATGGCCTATGATCGCTATGTGGCCATCTGTAACCCACTCTTATATAATGTTGCCATGTCCCCCAAAGTATGTTCCAGCCTTATGTTTGGTTCATATTTGATGGCATTTTCAGGTGCCACTGCTCACACAGCATGCATGCTGAGACTGACCTTCTGTGATGCAAACACTGTCAACCATTATTTTTGTGACATCCTCCCTTTGCTCCAGCTCTCCTGCACCAGCACCTACGTGAATGAACTGGTTGTCTTGATTGTGGCAGGCATCAATGTGATTGTGCCCAGTGTCACTATCTTAGTCTCCTATGGTTTTATCCTGTCCAGCATCCTGCACATCAGCTCCACTGAGGGCAGGTCCAAAGCCTTCGGCACCTGCAGTTCCCACATAATTGCTGTTTTTCTCTTCTTTGGCTCTTGTACTTTTATGTATCTTAAACCATCTTCTGCTGGGTCTATGGATGAGGGGAAAATCTCTTCTATTTTTTACACTAACACAGTTCCCTTGATGAACCCTTTCATTTACAGCTTGAGAAACAAAGATGTTAAACTTGCCCTTAGGAAAATTCTGAGTAAGAGACAGTTTTAATTGGAAAGAATGTCTCTCTGCAGTTATTTACACAGCAGGGAGGGGTTTTGTTTGTTTGTTGTTTTTCATTTTTTTGTTTTCAGCAAGGAGCTTTTATGTGTTTAAAGAAAATATTTTCAGGGGTAGCCTTCTTCACTTATTTTTTTCTGAACATGGTCAAAGAGATTTGAGTCTTCTGTCTGTAATTTATTAGGTCTTTTTTCTTCATCATTTGCACAATGCCTTCACTTTTTTCCTGTTTATCAACAGGAATGTATTATCTGAGTTTAAAATTTTTTTCATTTTAAACTTCTTTTTTCCACTGGAAAAAGATGAATAGTCTCTAAATTATTGAATTGAGCAACAGAGTTGACACTGTAGCATTGGGCTTGTTCTTATCTGCCACTTGTTATTAGAAGCACAAATCAGATAGTGTGATAGTATGTGTATACTCCTGTTTCTTTGCTCTTATTGGCAAAAATATATCTTTTTAAAAATTTATTTATTTACCTTAGAGGGAACAGGGAAGAAGGAGAGGAGGAGAGAATTCCAAGCAGACTGTGCTGAGCATGACCAATCTCGTGACTCAAATCAGGACCCTGAGATCACAATCTGAGCCGAAACCAAGAGTTGGACACTTAACTACCTGTGCCACCTAGATGCCCCAAGAATATATCATTTTTAAGTGGCAGAAATAGAAGTTTTAATAAAGACATTATTTTTAATCCATTTTGCACCTGTAATCATTTTGCAGGAGGCTTCTTTTGACAAAGAGTTGGTTTTATTTTTAGACAAAGTAGCACATATCTGATCAACAAAACGTATTTACTGTATGGATGGGAAAGTGAAGATCAGAATAGTTAATGATTCACCCAAAGTCACACAGCTGCACAAAGACAAGGTCTGGAGTATCCTCTTAGTCTTCTGATTTCAAGTCTACTGCTCTTTAAGATATGCTTTGCTTCTACTTAATTATTTTGTTTCAATAAACAAGGACTATGAGAAAATGTTTCTGGTTTGAAGGTTGTTTCCACAATGTTCCAGGATGACACGTGAATTTCTCTCATGCCGGGTATTGCATTTTTATTTTTTTGTTTAGGAAAACAAACAGGTTGTTCCTTCTTTTATAGTACTGAGATACATGAGATTTATTTATTTATTTATTTATTTATTTATATTTTTTATTTAAACTCAATTAGCCAACATATAGTACATCATTAGTTTCTGATGTAGTGTTCAATAATCTATCAGTTGCATGTTATATCCAGTCCTCATACAATCACATGCTTTCCTGAATGATTCATGAGATTTAAAATAGGAGTTTTCTCCTTATTCAGAATATATGCCTTTTTTCTTTTTTAATTTCATTTCTTTTCAGCATAACAGAATTCATAGTTTTACACCACACCCAGTGCTCCATGCAATGCGTGCCCTCCATAATACCCACCACCTGGCTCCCCCAACCTCCCACCCCCCACACCTTCAAAACCCTCAGGTTGTTTTTCAGAGTCCATAGTCTCTCATGGTTCATCTCCCCCCAATTTCCCTCAACTCCCTTCTCCTCTCCATTTCCCCATGTCCTCCATGTTATTTGTTATGCTCCACAAATAAGTGAAACCATATGATAATTGACTCTCTCTGCTTGACTTATTTCGAAGAGATAAGCAGTAGTAAACATTTAGCAGCTATGCAATGAAAATTTTAAAACATGGCTTTTGTATTTGGTTTCACTTAAACACCACTAAATTTAACAATACTCATTTTTTTTTTGTTAATAAACTGAGTTTCCATATCTAGGTCATTGCTTCATTTCACTTTTTTCCTGACTTATCATAAGTCGATTAATTTTGACTTAGACCTTTTGTCAAAATATTAATTGAGAACACTAAGCCTTGATCTGTATCTACATTTAGAATTCTTTTTTAAAATTAATTTCCTGAGGTACAATAGGTTACAAATACTTCATCAAAATGAATGGAAAATTGAACAGGGAATTACAAGAAAATAAATATTGAAGAGCCAGCTTCCCTTGGTAGGAAATGAAGAAGCAGATGTGTTGTGTTCCTCCAGGAACCCAACCGGTTGTATGGCCATAAATTTACTCTCATTCTAAAATAAAAATGTTTAAATAGCTCTTAAGCAGACTCTTCAAATAGAATATTTTAGAGTCAGTCAAATTAAACTTGGATTTTAAGAGATTTATTCATAGTAGCCACATGCCAGCTACGTGGCATGTAAGAAGAAGCAATCCAAAAAGGAGAAAACTCCTATGTGAAGGAATGTGTTAAATATTGAGAATGCAGGGGTGCCTGGTTGGCTCAGTGGGTTGAGCCTCTGTCTTTGGCTTGGGTCCTGGTCTCAGGGTCCTGATATTGAGCCCCGCATCTGGCTCTCTGCTTGGCAAGGAGCCTGCTTCTCCCTGCCCTCCTCTGCCTGCCTCTCTGCCTACTTGTGATCTCTCTATCAAATAAATAAATAAAATCTTTAAAAAAATATTGAGAATGCAAAGGCAAATTGGACATGGGTCCTAATTCATTGAGAAGGTGATGTTTAAAGTGAGTATTTAGAAAAAATCTTTTTTGTCTCTGACAGAGACAGAGGGCATGCAGGAGTACTAGTGGGGGAGGGGGAAAGGCAGAAGGAGAGAGAGAAGCAGAGTCCCCACTGAGAAGGGAGCCTGTCCTGGAGCTCAATCCCAGGACCCTGAGATCTTGACCTGAGCCAAATGCAGATGCTAGGACTGGGCCACCGAGGTGCTGCCCCTGGAAAAGTATCTTTTTAAGGAAGTTTACTGTCCAGTGCAAAAGCTCCTAAGGTGACACTTCTGGCATGTTTGAGAATACAGAAAAGACTACTGTATTAAACAGAAGGAATAATAGAGAGAGTTGAAGGAGCTGAGGACAGACATGTAACAAGGGGTAAGATCATGGTGGAAAGTGTTGGTAATTGTGAAAGTTGGACTTTTACTAAGTGAAATGGAGTACTGGATTAAAACATAATACATAATATATACATACACATAAAGCATATGTATAATATAGACACAATACCCCGTATATCACAACTATGACACTACCACCTTGATTTGAGAAACTATTGTCTCAAAGATTGAGAAACTATTAACACAAGACCCTCCTAATTAAATGCCTGCTTCATCCAATGCCTCCTACAGTTTATCTCCTAAAAGCAGCCGGTACAATTTTTCCCCCCAAAAGATACCTTAGGCAAATCAAGAAACCCAGTGTTCTTTCCTTCCTTTATCATGAGTTATATTCTAGGCTGTTTAGAGAATCCATGATCTAACAAATATCAGAGGTAAAAGGTGTTTTCCTCTAAGTGGGTCATTGGTAAGACGGTCATACCCAAATAAATTAAACTCCCCATTACTGCACTTATCTTACAAAAACTTGTATCATAACACGGTAGGATTTGGATTTGCTAGGTCACATTTCTGAGTCCTGTTTTTCAGAAAATTGTTCATTGCCTTTACTTACAGGATTTTCATTCTTTTGATCTGTTTTTAATATATCATAACTTCTACTTGAAGCTTTCTTATTTATAATCAGACCTTCTTCAAGTGGGAGCCAGGGTTGGTACAAGGATGCCCCTGAAGGGAGCCCAGTGTCTCCTTTTTAGTATAAGAAGCAGTTATGGAGTTTTTTGTTTTTGTTTTTTAAAGATTTTGTTTGTCAGAGAGAGAGAGAGTACAAGCAGGGGCGTGGCAGGCAGAGGGCAAAACAAGCCCCTCGCTGAGCAAGGAACCTGATGCAGGACTCAATCCCAGGACCCTGAGCCAAAGACAGATGCTTAACTGACTGAGCCACCCAGTGGCTCCGTGTTGCAGAATTTCTTAGCAAGAATTTAAACCTCAATTTATATAATTAATAATTTTCTGTTTACCTTAGACCCCTTTCCAAAATTCTGCATAATGAAATTTCCCTTTTCTTACCTAATTAGCAGTTTCAAATATTATACAATATATTGGGAAGATTCTAAATAAGAGATAGAAAACTAAGAAGACACTTCAAGGAAACCTAAAATTAAAATTTCAAAAGGTATAATCTTAATTACGATCCATCAGATACTTAGTGCATGGCAATCTGTTCCATCTCTCTTTTAGGAGTTGCCGTGAAAAAGAAGTTACACACACACACATACACACACACACACACACACACACATATGGTAGCATGAGTTATTGTTTTCTGCTTGGAGACACTCTTTATTTTATGCAGTTTGGAACATTCAGTGTCTGATGCTTTTTTACTAATAGGACCCTTGCATGTTACAGAATGATGTTCCTCCTCTCTTCACCACATACATATAAGTAGTGTATGTGTAAATATATACTTATATGAGTTTATTTATCTGCACACAAACACAAATACACACAAATACATTTCCAACATGACTTGACTGAGGCAAGTGGGTTGATTTAAAGCTTAAAACAGTGAATTTACTTTAAAAATAACAATTATATTCTCTATTTAAACTGAAAAACACAATCCCAGTGCCTGCGTGGCTCAGTGGGTTAAAGCCTCTGCTTTCGGCTCAGGTCATGATCTCAGGGTCCTGGGATCGAGCCCCACATCAGGCTCTCTGCTCGACAGGGAGCCTGCTTCCTCCTCTCTCTCTGCCTGCCTCTCTGCCTACTTGTGATCTCTGTCTGTCAAATAAATAAATAAAATCTTAAAAAAAAAACCCAATACCTGTTCTAAATACCTTTTACAAACTCTTCGTAGGTGGCAGATTGTGTTGATGCTCTATCCAATAGGTATTACTCCTCCAAATATTCTTAATGACAGAAACTTTCTTTTCTTTGATAGAGGCTAAAAATGGGAGATTCTTATTTTTGTCAGTTTTCCTTGCAGCTGTGTTGGCCATGTGGCATAGCCATATATATGACTGCAAAGCCATTAAGGACATAATCTATTGGCATCTGGAGATGATTTACTTCATACTACAAGGAGATAGGTGAAAGAATTCTTTTGCCTTGTTCCTTGCTTTCTTCTTTGGATATATAGGTGTGTAGATGTCATTCTTGGAGCTATGGTGACTGTTTCATGACCATGAGATACCAAGCCTGAGAAGGAAGGCCAACAAATGAGGATGGGGAAATGGAAGAGACTGAATTCTTGATGAGAATGATTAGTTGCTGAACCAAACCTAGGATAATCTAGTTTTAAGCTAGGTGAGAGAAACAAGTTCCTGTTTAAAATGGGTTTTTAATTGAGCATTCTGTAACTGGAAGCTAGAAACTTTCTAACTAGTAACACGGGTTGAAGTTTACCTTCCCAAGATATTAAATAAAAAATATGTTACTTAAATAAATGACCATTGTCATGAAATTCTTATTCCCTTTTGGAAAACACTAAGAGAAACTGTAATTTATCATGAGGAGATAGTAAGTTTGTGCAGATTTAAACTTAAATTTTAAATATTATCTTTGGTTCCCCTGGACTATGATCTTTGTTCACTATACCCTATGGTCTTAGAAATATAAACATTCTCCAAATTTTTTCTTTTGTTTGTGAAAATGCCAGAAGTTTATATAACACTTAGTGTGTGCAAAATACTTAATCAAAATAGTTCTTTCAATCTTCCTACTAAGTAGAACTCTGACTCAGTTTCTTCTTTAATTTTATCCAAGAATTAACCATAATTTTGAGACATACTTTTATTACAAAATATTGATTGCCGAATGGGTAATGGAAAACCACTGAAAGTTTTTAAACTAAGGAGGGACAGAGTTTTGCTTTCAAAGATTATTCTAGCAGCCGTGCACATGGCTGAATAAGAGGGACTATGTGGGAAAATGCTAGAATAGTAGGAGGTACTACAGTTTAGCAGTACAGTTCAGTTAAACTTGAAGAGCCTGTGTGGTGGCTGAGGGACAAGGATAGAAGTCACTATGGTCATAGACATTGTTGCTTAGAACGTGAGAAATGTGGAATATTTTCTGAAGATTTGCAGCCAAATAACATGATTTTCAGAAATATTTATTGAATTTCTTCTATATGCTCTGCACTGATCTTAACCACAGGAGCAAAGTACTAAGCAAGACAGAGGAGATGTTTGTCCTTATAGAACTTATGATTTATAGGGGAACATAGGAATTAAGGAGGAAAAAAGTCTGATGAGTATTATAATGTATTCATAAGGGTATAAATAAGGACCACTGACATTTATTGACTATCATTATATGCCAGGCACTGTTCTAATAATATTATTGAGAGAGAGAGAGAGAGAGAGAGAGAGAGAGATAAAGAGAGAGAAAGAGATGAATCAAGAAACAGACTCTTAACTACAGAGAACAAACTGATGGTTCCCAGAGGGGAGGTGGGCGGGGGGATGGGTGCACTAGGTGATAGAGATGAAGGAGTGCACCTGGCATGTTGAACACCAGGAGTTGTTTGGAAGTGTTGAATCCATATATTGTAAACCTGAAACTAATATTACACTGTAGTTTAACTAAGTGGAATTTAAATAAAAACTTTAAAAACATAAGACAAAGGTTTAATTATCATAACAACCCAATGAAAGAGATGCTATTTTTTGTCATCCTTATTATACAAAAATGAACCAGAGAAACAGAAGTTAACAAACTTGTCCAAGGTATTATTGGGAGTAAGAGTGGAAGTAGGAAGATGGGCTCATACACATAACCTCTACCTCCATTGCCCCTACTCTTTTCTATGATGAAAATAAATTGATAACCCCAGTTACTGAAGTGTTGCATAAAATGATAGTAAGCGGGTCAGGTAGAAATTTCCAGTAGGTGATTAAAAGTATAAACGTGAGAAGGAACATACAGAATTGCAAATTATTTTAGAGATATTCCAGGAGAGAAAACAACTGAGTTATTGCAATCTTTGAAAATTTTGAGATTAAGAAATAAGGAATCCTTATTTCTTAGAGGCAGAACCCTTGCAGAAAAAAAGCCCATTTAGGATATGTGAACAAAGAAGGGATGAAACAACACTGTGGATTTCCCTTCAGAGATGAAGGTAAGGGGAAGAAGGGACTTTACTTTGAATCTAGGGATGTATAATCCCTAGAGTGAAATGAAGATGAGTGAACTATTGAGTCCCTAAGGAACTAAAGACATGTCATAGTCCAGGGTACACAATCTCTTTATTTGTTTACACATAAAATCTGTTCTCTGAGGGAAAGACTGAGCAAGCTTCTACCCTGTTTATAACCAAGTGTGTTATATCCTTAAATACATAGATTTTAAATCTATGTCCAGTCAAGTAGTAAATGTGGTAATAATAAAGGCTTTATTTTTCCCTGTTTCTCAAGAAGACTCAAAGTCATAATCAGAAAGTATGATCAGAAGGATCTCAAGGGTATATCTGAATTTAAGTCAGGCTGAATCCTCTTAGAATCAAAGCCTCTGAGCCTGAAATTGCCTTTCCAGGACAGGGGTAAAGGTAAGTTACCCCAGGACAGGGGTAAATACCAAGGATAAGAGAGCTCTGAGGCTTTAGGATCTAAGGAGGGTGAGTGAGTATCTCAATTCCATTTATAATAACACATTCCTGCTTTTGAGATGGAAGTTCAGAGGTCTGAGATATGCCACTTTCTTTCCCATTTTGTGCAGTATTGACATTCAAGTGAAGCTGGCAAGAGAATGTGTTTGAGGGAGACACATTGGGGCACAGGGGATTGCAGTATCTCCATCAGTAAGTTCCCTCTCTCTGGATGGAACTCTCACTCTTCCGGATTTATGGCTTTTACTCTGTGACATGGGGTGGTAACTCAACCACTAGACCCTGGCCCCTCATTTAGGTAACAAAGAGTATTCTTAATTCTCACTCCATCAAGTGTAATCTGCATTTGAGGCCAGCAGGGGGTTACTAAGGATTCTGCCTCTAATTTTCCTGGTAAGGAGAGGGTCAAGTGAATGAAGAAATAGTGAGAAGGATGATTCTGTTCTGGTCCCAGCTTCTCCCTCTACCTTGATTTTTTCCAGGAGTCATGTTTCCAGAGACCAAGTTCAATGAACTTGACTCTCTAGGTTAAATTTGTGATGTGCTTTGCTAGATTTAGCTTATAAAAGCTTTAATAAAGGGAGAATTAATTAGTGTCCCTCAGGATCATGATAGTGGTAAAGGCAGATTCTATGTGTCTAGGTTGGGCTAGTCTCAGGCACTTCCAGTGTATATCTCTCCTTAGTACAAGATCTTGCAAGGAGAGCTGAGTTGTTGCCTTATGTAACCCCATTTTTCTGTGCTCACAGATCCCTTAGAGAAGAATGGCTCCTGGAAATGCTTCCTTTGTGACTGAATTCATTCTGGCAGGGCTCACAGACCTTCCAGATCTCCAGCTCCCCCTCTTCTGTCTGTTTCTAGTTATGTACATGGTCACTATGTTGGGAAATTTGGGCTTGATAATTCTAATAGGGCTCAATTCACACCTACACACCCCCATGTACTTTTTCCTCTTCAATTTGTCCTTCATAGACTTCTGTTATTCTTCTGTGTTTACACCTAAAATGCTGATTAACTTCACATCAAAGAAGAATATTATCTCCTACAGGGGATGCATGACCCAGTTTTACTTTTTCTGCTTTTTTGCTATTTCTGAATGTTATGTGCTGACATCAATGGCCTATGATCGCTATGTGGCCATCTGTAACCCACTCTTATATAATGTTGCCATGTCCCCCAAAGTATGTTCCAGCCTTATGTTTGGTTCATATTTGATGGCATTTTCAGGTGCCACTGCTCACACAGCATGCATGCTGAGACTGACCTTCTGTGATGCAAACACTGTCAACCATTATTTTTGTGACATCCTCCCTTTGCTCCAGCTCTCCTGCACCAGCACCTACGTGAATGAACTGGTTGTCTTGATTGTGGCAGGCATCAATGTGATTGTGCCCAGTGTCACCATCTTTGTCTCCTATGGTTTCATCCTGTCCAGCATCCTGCACATCAGCTCCACTGAGGGTAGGTTCAAAGCCTTTGGCACCTGCAGTTCCCACATAATTGCTGTTTTTCTCTTCTTTGGCTCCTGTGCTTTTATGTATCTTCAACCATCTTCCACTAGGTCTATGGATAAGGGGAAAATCTCCTCTGTCTTTTATACCAATGTGGTTCCCATGATGAACCCTTTCATTTACAGCTTGAGAAACAAAGATGTTAAACTTGCTGTGAGAAAAACTGTGAGTAGGAGAATGTTTTGATCAGAAACAGTGTCACCAGTTAGTCACAGGACGGAGAGCTTCTGTTTTTAATTACAGTAACTTTATTGGCATCCTGCTTATCCTATCCCTTTCTTATCATGCTGAAGAAAAGTTGAGTCTTCTCTCAATAATTTCTTTTTGCTTTTTGTAGAGTAGATCTCTCTTCATCATTGGCATACTTTTCTCTCCCTTTTTTTCATTTGGTAATAATATTAAGAAAAAATTTATTATCAGTTTTTTTGCCCTATCATTTGAACTTATATTTTTCTTTCTGGAACTAGAAGACTTGTCTACAAATAATCAGATCAAGGAACATTTGAATGATGTACTGTCTCTGCCCCTTGCCTTGGCAGCATGAAGGGGACAATGTCTTCCTACTCTCAACCTTCCAGCATTCACTGAACAAGAATGTGTCTCCTTTCATACCAGAGATGGCAGTTTCCATAAGGACTGTCAAGTAGAAATGACTTTGCATCTATAAACACTGTGCATCATGTCTTCTTTTCCAAAGAGTTTTCTTAACTTTGCATGGTCAACCCTGCACATAACAGGTTGTCAAAATATGTTTATTCCATGGATTGGAACGTAAAGCTGAGAGTGGCTAGTGACCTACAATTCTCTGTCTTCTGAAGGAAAAAGTCTAGACTAAATTCTTCGTCTTCTGACTTTAAGCCTACCACTGTTTGTAGTGTACTTTGCTTCTACTTTATTCCATTACTTGTTGTTTTCATAAGATGGAAAACAAGAAAACATTTCCAATTTGTGCTTTGTTTGTGATTTGTGATTGTGCTTTGTTCCAGGATGATAACATGAATTTCTCTCAGGTTGGGTATTACTTTTATTTGTTTTTTTTTTTGTTTGGGAAAACAGTTTGATGTTTTTTTCCCCCCACTGGGAAAGGGAAGGCTTTTGGGGCAAGTACAGTTCAGGAATGATTGGCTCAAATGAAATGTTACTTCTTCAAAATCAAGCAAAATGAATTTGTGATGGGAATTAAGGAATACGCTTGTGATGAGCACTGAGTGATGTATGTACGGAAGTGTTGAATCACTGTATTGTACACCTGAAACTAATATTACACTGTATGTTAACTAACTGGAATTTAAAAGCATGGAGGACATTAGGACATAAAAGCATTAGGAGAAGGAAGGAAAAATGAAGGGGAGAGAAATCGGAGGAGGAGATGAACCATGAGAGACTATGGACTCCAAGAAACAAACTGAGGGTTTTAGAGGGGAGGGGTTTGGGGGATGGATGAGCTTGGTGATGGGTATTAAGGAGGGCACGTATTGCATGGAGCATGAATCATGGAACACTATATCAAAAACTAATGATGTACTGTATGGTGACTAATATAACACAATACTAAATAAATAAATACTTTAAAAATTAATTTGGGATGTTTGCACATACTTATAATCCACAGAGCAAGGCATAGGAGGGAAAGGAGCCCAGAACATATAATCAGGCCAGGGTTCAACAAGATACATGGCCAATAAATATAAGGTCTTGGTATGCAGAGTGGTCATGAGGATTTAAACCACATTTCAAAGTCAGTTTTAATCCTGCTCTATATAGTGCTATAAAAATACTGTCCATAAAGCTTTCATAAGATTTATAATGTATAGTGTGCAGACAGTGGTAGTGTTTGGAGGAATGAAAAAGGTGGTGGGTATTACGGAGGGCACGCATTGCATGGAGCACTGCGTGTGGTGTAAAACTATGAATTCTGTTACGCTGAAAAGAAATGAAATAAAAAAATATAAAAAAAATTTAAAAAAAGATAAAGTAGTGAATAGTAATTAAAACTCAATTTAGGAAGAAGGAATCCAGAAAGCAAAATGATATATGATAAAAGTCCATTCTTACGTTCCTCCTCCTCTTCCTGGAAGGCCCTAGAAATATTATGGGGATCACAGGATTTCTCAAGTTATTTGGTATAAAAAAATAAAGGTCACCTCCCCAGGACTTGAGGACATGAGAACAATTAATTGAGTCCTGTTTTTTGGAGGCTTCTATATGCTACTTCTTACCTATTTAGGGTACAAAACCCTCAAGTTGCAGTTAGGGAAGCAATGACAATTTGGAAGAAACTTTCAGTGAGTAACCAAATCAAATTATGACAGTGTCTTTTCTGTAATAGGATGTCTGATTATTTTTCTTTTGAGGAAAGACAAAAAAAATTTTACTCTAAAAATCCTTGATCTTAACCAAGGGATAATATCTACATTTTGTAAGAAAACTTTAATAATATTTTCAAATTTACTTGTTTTCTAATCTCCACTTAAGATGTAGATACTGTGAAAGTTGGCATGACTGGTGTGTTTCCTGGTTTGTTGGTAAATGTTTTGCATGACTACTTATAACCACATCTCCTAACTCCAATATTAATATGCTTGATTTTCACGTGTTTATTTATATAAAATAGTTGATCTGTGTTTCTGTGTTGGTGTTTTCTTTCTTTCTTTCTTCTCATTTATTTACCATCCCTTTTCTTTCTTTTTTTTTTTTTAAAGAGAGGGAGGGTAACAGGGGCAGAGGAAGAGAGGGAGAGAGAGAATTCCAAGCCAACTTCAAACCCAGAATGGAGCCCCAGGCAGGGCCCAAGCTCATGACCCTGAGATCAGGACCTGAGCCAAAATCAAGAGTCAGATGTTCAATCAAGTGACCAACCCAGGCTCCCCTACTGTCTGTTTTGATTAAATTGTTTTCCTTATTGAGATTGCAGTGTATCTATATAGGTAAATAATACTTGTGCTATTTGGGGACCTTTGTAGACATTGCAGAGGTGTGTCCATCCACTCTGTTTTTATTTTATCACTATTTGAGGAGGCCCCAAATATGTGTTAAACCTGGTCACTAATCTTTCATTTGAGAAGTCTGAAAATACAAGTTAAAATTGTTTCTTTTTTACAGAAGGTAAGCTTTCTTTCAAGTTAGTTTCCATTTTTTCCTGATTATTTTTGAAAAAAAATTAACAAAAGTTTAAATAAAGCTTATTAAATCTAGGTTTGGCAAAGTTTTAAGGAAGAGACTCAGGGGCATCTGAGCTGCTCAGACAATTAAGAGACTGCCTTAGGCTCAGGTCATTTGAGGCTAGTGTCAGGTTCCCTGCTCAGTGGGGACTCTGCTTTTTCCTTTCCCTTTGCCCTTCCCCACACTCATGCTCTCCCTCTTTCTCAAATGAATAAATAAAATCTTTAAAAAATTTTTTTTAAGATTTTATTTATTTATTTCAGAGAGAGAGAGAGAGCACACAAGCATGAATGGGAGAGGGGCAGAGGAAGAAGCAGACGCCCTGCTGAGCAGGGAGCCCGATGCAGTGCTCCATCCCAGGACCCTGGGATCATGACCTAAGCCCAAGGCAGACGCTTAACCGACTGTGCCACCCAGGTGCCCCAAATGAATAAAAATCTCCAAAAATACGTAAATAAATAAATAAATAAATAAAACAACTTATCTATAACTTCTAGTTAGCAACACAAGCTCTATTTGGACTTCTCTCAAAGGCAGGGAATCAAGTTAGGGTGATTTATGTTTATGTTTAAAACATAGAGTTATCCTTAACAGTTTTTATTTTCTTGAGTTATCTGAATGGAATGAATGAAATAATGAGAAAAAATATATATATATGATAGATAGATGATATCTTAAACAGGTAAGCCATGAGATTCGCTGGGACCTGTGAATTAGCACAAAGACGTTTCTTAGTCAGTGTGAACACTTCGAGTTTCAGTGCTTAATGTAAAATGGTCCTTCTAATTAAAGAAAGTTCCCTGATTACATCCTGATTTTGTTTAATGGACCCTTTCTCTAAGCAAGCTGCTATTGCTGCTGAGGATCAAATTTGGAATGATTAGAGTGTACTACAGTTAAAGGCTGATAAAAAAAAAAAAAACAGGACTAAAAGGGATTTTGATTTCTATATTCCTTTAATTTCTAAACCCCAAATTTATAGATCTCCATCACTCACTTGTTTATACTGCCTTCCTATACACACACACTCATACACATACACGGTTTTTAGTCTTGTGTTTTATAAGATCACTATGTAAAAACTAAGGCAGGGAATGCAACCCACTTTTTTAGAAAGTTTTTATTTAAATTCAGATAGTTACCCTAAAGTGTAATATTGGTTTCAGGTGTACAATATAGTGATTCAACATTTCCGTGCAAAACCTGATTCTTATCCAACCCCCCATTACCCACTTCTGGTAACTTTCAGTTAATGTGTTGTTGGATTTGGTTTGCTAGTATTTTTTTTAATTTATTTTATTTTTTAATTTTTATTAATTTTTTTATAAACATAATGTATTTTTATCCCCAGGGGTACAGGTCTGTTAATCGCCAGGTTTACACACTTCACAGCACTCACCATAGCACATACCCTCCCCAATGTCCATAACCCCACCCCCCTCTCCCGACCCCCCTCCCCCCAGCAACCCTCAGTTTGTTTTGTGAGATTAAGAGTCACTTATGGTTTGTCTTCCTCCTGATCCCATCTTGTTTCATTTATTCTTTTCCTCCCCCCCAACCCCCCATGTTGCATCTCCTCTTCCTCAAATCAGGGAGATCATATGATAGTTGTCTTTCTCCAATTGACTTATTTCACTAAGCATAATACCCTCTAGTTCCATCCACGTCATCACAAATGGCAAGATTTCATTTCTTTTGATGGCTGCATAGTATTCCAATGTATATATATATATACCACCTCTTCTTTATCCATTCATCTGTTGATGGACATCTAGGTTCTTTCCATAGTTTGGCTATTGTAGACATTGCTGCTATAAACATTCGGGTGCACGTGTGCCTTTGGATCACTACGTTTGTATCTTTAGGGTAAATACCCAGTAGTGCAATTGCTGGGTCATAGGGTAGCTCTATTTTCAACTTTTTGAGGAACCTCCATGCCGTTTTCCAGAGTGATTGCACCAGCTTGCATTCCCACCAACAGGGTAGGAGGGTTCCCATTTCTCTGCATCCTCCTCAGCATCTGTCATTTCCTGACTTGTTAATTTTTGGTTTGCTAGTATTTTATTGAGTTTTTATATCTATGTTCATCAGGGATGTTGGCCTGTAGTTCTCTCTTTCAGTGGGGTCTTTATCTGGGTTTGGTTTCAGGTTAAATCTGTTCTCATAAAATGAATTCAGAAGTTTTCTTTCCTTTTTTTATATTTTGGAATAATTTAAGAAGAATAAGTAGTAACTCTTATTTAAGTGTTTGGTAGAATTTGCCTATGAAGCCATCTGGCCCTGTATTTTTGTTTGCTGAGATTTTCTGGTTACAGAATCAATTTCTTTGCTGGTTATTGGTCTGTTCAAATTTTCTAGCTCTACCTGTTTCTGTGTTGGTAGTTTATATGTTTCTAAGAATTGCCCAATTTTTGGCATGTAGTTTTTCATAATATTCTCCTATAATCCTTTGTATTTCTGTGGTGTTGATTATGTCATTTGTGATTTTATTTACTTGATTCCTTTTTTTAAAAGATTTTTATTTATTTATTTGACAGACAGAGATCACAAGTAGGCAGAGAGGCAGGCAGAGAGGGGAGAAGCAGGCTTCCTGCTGAGCAGAGGGCCTGATGCAGGGCTCAATCCCAGGACCCTGAGATCATGACCTGAGCTTTAGGCAGAGGCTCTAACCAACTGAGCCAACCAGGTGCCCCCCCCTTTTTTTTCTTGATAAATCTGGTAAGAGGCTTATCAATTTTATTTTTTTTTCCAAAGAACCAACTCCCAGTTTCATTGATCTATTGTTTTGTGTTTTGTTGTTGTTGTTGTTGTTGTTTTTAGTTTTTATATCATTTATTTCTGCTCTCATCTTTATTATTTCCTTCCTTCAGCTGGTTTTAGGTTTTGTTTTTTTCTTTTTCTAGCTCCTTTAAGGTGTAAGGTTAGGTTATTTGAGCTTTTTCTTGCTTCCTGAGGTAGGCCTCTATTGATATAATTTCTCTCTTAGGACCACTTTTGCAGAATCCCAGAGGTTTTGGACCACTGTGTTTTCATTTTCATTTGTTTCCAATTTTTAAATTTCTTTTTTATTTCCTGGTTGACCCATTCATTGTTTAGTAGGATGTTTTTTAACCTCCATGTATTTGTGGTCTTTCCAGATTTTTTCTTGTGGCTGACTGCTAGTTTCATAACATTGTGGTCAGAAAAGAAGCATGGTATGACTTTGATTTTCTTGAATTTATTGAGGCTTGTTTTGTAGGATACCATGTGATCTATTCTGAAGAATGTTCTCTGTGTACCTGAAAAGACTATGTATTCTGGTGTTTTAGGATGGAATGTTCTAAATGTATCTGTTAAGCCTATCTGATCCAGTGTATCATTCAAAGCCACTGTTTCCTTGTTAATTTTCAGTTTAGATGATCTGTCCATTGCTGTAAGTGGGGAAGAAGATGTAGTTTTACACATTGCTTGCAGAAATGTGAATTATTATAGCTTTTGGGAAAACCATCCGATATTCATTAAAAGAACATTCTGGGAATATATCCCATTGAAATAAAACTACTGGTATATCAAGATGTATGCACAATGGTGACTATTTTACCATTGCTTTTGGTGGTAAAAGAATGGAAAATTATGGATTTCCATTGATGTGTATTGTTGGATAAGTTATAATATGCCCAAACATAGAATTTTGGAGATATTTGAATGAAATATTATTAAATGACAAAAGCAAGAGGTCAAAAATATGTAGTTTGTAGTCAGCTGTAAAGCCCTTATAAGTCTATTTGATTATATCAGCAATTAGGAAAATAAAGGAAGACATTGTAAGTTGTAAACATAAATAATTGGGCATGATGGAATGAAGGGGAGCTAAGACAGGAAAGAGGGTGCCAGGAAAAAGGCACATGAGAAGCGATGTGTCTAAAAGATACGAAGAGTGCATTGTATGATCATCTGTGCCATACTGTTAACACTATATATGTGTGGGAAGATAGGTTTGTATGTGAAATATTTTATGGGGATTTAAAATATTATTAGCTATGTGTTAGTTGTTGTGCCTAAAAGCCAATGAAGCACTAGGAGAAAGAAGAGAGAAAGGATCTCTACCTCATTTGTCCTGGAAGAATGTGCAACTTTGAGTAGAATATTGAGCTTCCAAAGACACTAGGGTATAAGCATCTTCATCTGCATACAGTTTTATACATTTGTCCTTCCCAAAGGGAACTATGGCAATTCTCCTGGGGAAGCCCCTGTATCACACCCCTAAGTCCTCCAAACCCAGAATAAGATCACGTACATGATGCTCCCTGTTACTATCTTGAAAACAAAGACAGCTGTTTATATTTTTAAAAATAATTTAATGATCACCTCTAGGCAAAATCATTATTGAGAGTAATGATCTTTATCTTAATGAGTCTCAGAGCAAGTCAAAGACTGAGACTATAAATGCTCTGAACCTCCACACAATTGGAAGGTGAGTGGTTTTGTTCAGCTCTATTACCACCCACAGCAGCAAAACTTTCCTTTTGGAGAGCAGTGTTGGAGAAGAAACCACAAGGCAGTTGTGATGTCACTAGGCAAAGAAGAGTAAGCATTGAACCCTTTATGTTTTTATGCCTTTCAAAACCCAGAGCAATAGAAAGTAATAAAGTTTTCTGCTTTTACAAGCTCTGGTCTGGGTACAGATGATTATGGGGTCTTCATAGGAAGAAAATCAACATCAGAGGTAGTACTGAGATTATGGGATTTGCAGAAGGATTGCCTCCAGTCCTTAGAGAATTTCCTATGAACGAAACCCAGCTTTCATTCCTGGCTTAATGACTTTTCTTGCTGTGTGTGCTTGGGAAACCAAAGAGTCTCTGTAAGTCTGTTTCCCCAACCCTGCTATGGACATGCGCTCATGGTCTCCACCCTATACAGTGTCCAGTCTGGAAGAGGCCAGCACAGGTAGCCGAAGTGTGGTGATTAAAGATTAACAAGTACAAACTGGAATAAATGAAGGAATAGAAAGTACTAATAACAAATTTAGTCAGATAAAAGATGAGAAATTTCTATACTTCTTCCCCTCTTGAAATATTTCTCCCAGTGTTACTTGAAACTATGTTAATGTCTTCCAGACACTTGTCTTGTCTTATATGAGCAGAGCCAGATCCTGTAAAATAACTTCCTGTAAAATAACTAAATCTCAGCAGAGTCTTTTGGCTTCTTGGCTCCATAATGGCCTGGCATGGGATTGCATAGGAAGTCTGGATTCTGCCTCAATATGATTCTACTCTCATATCTTTCAGATCCTACTGGAAGAGCATGGATATGGGAAACAGTTCCTTAGTCACTGAGTTTATCCTTGTGGGTTTAACCAAATATTCAGAGATCCAGCTGCCCCTGTTCTTCCTATTCTTAGGAATCTACATTGTCACCGTGGCAGGAAATATGGGCTTGGTTACTCTAATTGGACTGAATTCTCACCTTCACACCCCCATGTACTACTTCCTCTTTAATTTATCCTTTATCGACCTCTGTTATTCTTCCGTCATCACCCCAAAATTGCTGGTAAACTTTGTGTCTGAGCCAAATACCATCTCCTATGCAGCATGCATGACTCAGCTTTTTTTCTATTGCTTCTTTGTCAGTGCAGAGTGCTATGTATTGACAGTAATGGCCTATGATCGCTATGTGGCCATTTGTAAGCCCCTGCTGTATACAGTCACCATATCCCCTCAGATCTGTTCTCTGCTGGCTGTAATTGTATATGTGGGGGCATTTATTGGTGCCTGGACCCACACAGGATGCATGCTGAGGCTGACCTTCTGTGATGCCAACACCATCAATCACTACATGTGTGACATCCTCCCCCTCCTAGAGCTCTCCTGCACAAGCACTCACGTCAATGAGCTGGTAGTTCTCATTGTTGTGGGCTTTGATGTCGGTGTGCCCAGCCTCACTATCATTGTCTCCTATACTTTTATCCTTGCTAGCATCCTTCGCATCCGTTCCACTGAAGGAAGGTCCAAAGCCTTCAGCACTTGCAGCTCACATTTAATTGTCGTTTCTGTTTTCTTTGGGTCAGGGGCATTCATGTATCTTCATCCTTCTTCTGTCTTGTCCATGGACCAGGGGAAAGTGTCCACCGTGTTCTACACCATTGTGGTGCCTATGCTCAATCCTCTGATCTACAGCTTCAGGAACAAGGAGGTTAATGTTGCCCTGAAAAAAAGCTTGAATAGAAAAATATTTTCCTGAGCCAAAGCAGCACTAATTCTCATAAGAAAATACAGCTTTCTTTTAAAATTCTCTTTGTTCCTCTATAGAGCCCCCCCCCGCCCCCCGCCATGGAGAAAGAAATGAGGTCAATAGAGTGTTGGACTTGGAATTAGAAGGCCCAAGTTGAAAACTCTCCCAAAATAGGGGCATCCTATTACTTTAGAGGTTTATTGGGAAGAATGAATTAATGCAAATGGATGTTTGTAGAATAGTATTGGGGGCCTAATACTCTGTTTCCTCCTTTCTTCCTCTTTCTGTTCTTTCTCTCTCTCTTCCTTCCCTGTTTTCCTCTTATACTTTAGAGGGAACATTCACAGACTCTCATCTCTTCCTGTCATCTCCATCATCATGAACGGCACCATCCTCTACTAAATTGCTTAGATCCCAAACTAGTATTTTCCTTGATTCCTCTAACTTTGCTTGTCCTCCACACCTAATTTATTAAGTATTGACAATTCTTGTTCTCCTTATGGCACTATCATTTGTCATCTGGAAACCAGATTCCTGATTGGCCTTTCCCTCTCTTATCTTTACCACTTGAAATCCACTCTCTGCATTGCAACCAGAAAGCTCTTTCCATGCTTCAATAAGATCTCATTTACCTTAGTTTACTCTGTCCACTGAAGTGGTCTTCAGACGTACCAAGCTCCACAGTACGTCAAACAAGGATCATATCTTAACCTTGATCACATCTCCAGCCTGATTATCTGTCATTATAACCCCCTCCTATCTGCCTTTTCTCTGGTAATCTACTAAAGTCACGCTGAGATTCCCCCAATTTAATAATTGTTCTTTTGCACATTTCCCCACAAGCTCTTTCTCTCACCCTGGAACATCCTCATATACCCTGTCCATCCCTCAGGTATTAGGTTATCCAGGACCTTTGGGCAGTCTTTTCTGGATAGAAGAGTGAGGTTAGATGACCTTCAGATATACACTGATAGCATTCTGTGGCTACCTTATTGAGGTACAGGTCCCATTGTACTGAAATTCTTTTCCCCTTCAAATGTACTATCTGACTCTGTTTATTATAAGAAGACTTTAAGAAACTCATTTGCAGGAAAATTTACAGTTAACTACAAGGGAGTAGGTTATGTAAGAAAGAGATATATTTCTCCAAGTTGGATTCTTAAAAATCTTAAGAAAATCATTTGAAAATGTATAGAGTATTTTTATTTTTTTTTTATGTTGTTAGTTACCATACAGTACATCATTAGTTTTTGATGTTGTGTTCCATGATTCATTGTTTGCATATAACACCCAGTGCTCCATGCAATCTGTGCCCTCCTTAATACCCACCACCATGCTCACCCATCCCTCCACCCTTGCTCCCCTCTGAAACCCTCAGTTTGTTTCTCAGAGTCCATAGTCTCTCGAGGATTTAGGGGGGGATTCTCTTGTTTTTCTTTGCCTACCTTTCCTTGAAAATTCCTTTTGCTCATGTTTCCTCCATGGTTGATGGGTTATCTCTATCTATCTATCTCTATTTTTCCAGCACACTCTTATCGCCTATTCTAACCCTCTTTGTTTTCTGTTTATGCTTCAGACATCACCTGAAGGGAAATAGCCACCTAACCCTTTTTATAAAGTTTAAGTGCTCTGTTTTTTATTTCCCAGAGTGGAGTAGTCAGGCCTGCCACAGTAATGAAAACAATACTGACATGCTTTTGTCATTGCCTGATTATATGTCTTCTCTGTCAGGAAAGTCACCATGTATATTTCCCAATGCTTAGCAAAGTGTCTAGCACTTAGTAAAAGCTCAGCAAGTATTGGTGGGATGAATGAATGTTTGCTACATGACTTTTAAATTTTGAGTCAAAAGGAGATATTTGGGGAGAAGAGTCACTCAAAGAATTGTTAACACTTCTCCCTCCTAGAGTAAGTTTCTTAATACTTTGCTTTCATCTTCCTTTTCTTTTCCATCTTCTCTTAAGCACAGTGATGGAAAACAGAGATTGATTTAGTTTTATAAAGATGGCTGTGTGTATTCAGGAACCGGGGGAAGGGAGGCATGAGTTGGGTAGACTTCTAGAGGCAAAGTAGAGTAAGCTCACAGTTTCTGTTGTGAGACTACCTGGGTTTAAATTTCAGGTCTGTAACCTGCTAATTATGTGATTCTGAAAAATTTACTTAACATTTTAAGATATCTTTTTCCTCAATTCTAAAATGAGAAAAATAATAATATCTGCTTAGAAGGGTTTTTGCGAAGATTGTTATCCATTTGCTTGGGGTTCAAGCTGTAGTAAATGGGGTATAGTTTTGGGCTTGCCACCATATAGTAGTGCCATTTCATTTCAGAACCTCAGATTAGTAACCTGCAAAATAAGAGGCTTGGCTGAATTATACCAACTATTCCATCTATTTAAAAAATCTTGTGATAATTGTGTCTCAGTTGTTGACTTATACACTACTAGAGTTGAACTGGATTAATGATTCACAACTTGGGTATGTGTCAGAATCATTCAGGACACACGTATAGTTATGATCTCCCAGTTCCTTCTCAGACCTACTCAGTTAGGGCAGGGTTCAGGAATATGCACCTTGAAAATTCTTTTCAAGTGATTATGATGTCATTGTGTAGGTAACTGGTGATTTGGGACTTTCTACTCTTAACATTCTGTGACTCTAAAACTGACTCTGGACAGGGAAATATGTGGACACTTATGACTTTACCGGAAAGGAGATTTTCTGGTGTCAGGAAAGTTAATTAAGTATTTGAAGAGGGAGAAAGGGGTCAGTGTTGTTCACTATTGTGCAGATGTTGAGAGAAATAAGCATCAGACCATGTCCTGTACTGAGAATTTACAAACTTAGCAAATTTATGGAAATGGTAGAAGCAGAAACCCAACTGCAGTTGGTTAAGGAATAGAGGAAAAGGAGAAAGTAGAAAAATATACTTACTTTACTTACTTAAAATGCATTAGAATAATAGGTCAGTGGGAAAACACAAAACCTTAAACTAATCTCATGTACATTTAAGTATTTAGAATATGATAAAGTAGCATTTCAAATCAGTAAGGAAGTGTTATATTATTAATAAATACTGATAAAACAATATAGTTTGTATTTAGAAAAAAAGTGCAGTTAGATATATACTCATGTATATACCAAAATAAATTCCATATGTTCTAAAAATTGGATATAAAAGTTTTTAACTATAAAAGAGCTAAAGAAAATATATGTAACTATTCATCTAATCTAAGGTAAAATTCAGAAGAAACTATAAGAAATACTTTCTTTAACCCAATAGAGAAAACTTCTGTAAATATAAGAATAACAAATAAAAGATATTAATTTACACTCCTGCTGTATGGTCAGTTATATTCTGGTGCCCCCCTATTCCTACAAAATGACTAGATCCTGCGTGAAATATAATACAACTTTCATATGTGGTAGATACCCTATACGATCATTATTAACCTCCCCTTGTAAGACAAAAAAGGGTGGAACTTAACTAAACATTGCATGATAATGCAACTAGTAAGGTGAGCACTCAATTTTGAACCCAGGCAATCCAGTTCCAGAATTCCTGCTCTTAACAACTCTACTATATTGACAATTTTATAAAGCACAAAAGAAGAAAAATTAAGCAATACATTTCATGGCTTAAATACATAAAAAATACAACTATTACGAATACCAGGGCATTTTAAACATAAAATTCTGTGTAGCAGTGATCTCTGGGCAGACCATAGGGATTAGAAAAGGTAAAACAGCACAAACATTGGTATTTGGTAATATTTTAGTTCTTTATATGGATCGTAGTTTCAATTTTTTTATTTCATGACTATGCTTTATAATTTACATTTATCTTATGTATATAAATTTTAAATGTCTAATATTGAAAAATAATTTTTAAGGCTTAAAATTAGAAGGTTGTTGCAAAACATGAGCCAATAATATTCTTACAAATCTATAAGAAAGAGATCAATGTTCTCAGCATATAAGTAAGGGGGCAGTTTATAAGAAAAGGCAATTGTTTAAGATAAAAGTACAAATGGTTAACAAGTACATAAAAAAATTCAGTCTTAAATTTAAAACGACAATGAGATGTAATTTTATTCTACCAAATTGGCAAAGATCTGAAAAATAGATCTAGTCCTGGCTGGGATTACAGACAAAAGGTACCTTGTATGCTTGTAATAGCAATGAAATATATGACTTATTTGGATGACAGTATTAAAAAGATCTGTGCATATTTACTCCTTTGACCCTGCAACTGAGCATCAGGAATTTATTCCAAAGAGATAATGAGTGATGTGTACAAATATCTCCCTCCTAGAGTGGGGAAACTTGAATGAATGTCATCCTGAAATCAGACTGGCATTCTGGCACTTCATTTGCAAAGAATTCATTTAGGGCACCTGCATGGCTCAGTTGGTTAAGTGCCCAACTCTTGATTTTGGCTCAGGTCATGATCTCCGCATGGGTCCCTGCACTAAGTGTGGAGTCTGCTTGAGATCCTTTCTTCCTCTCTCTCTGCACCCCCCACCCCGCACTTACATGTACTCTCTAAAAATAAATAAATAAATAAAATATTTTTTTAAAGATTCATGTATAAAAGATTTCCAATGACCAAAATAATAAAACACAAATGTGAACCTCTGAAATTCACTGTTGAAATCAACTTAGGATTTTTGTTTATTAATAGACATTTTAATATTTACTTACATGGAATTTACATATTAAACAGACATCTTTTCTTACTGTGGAATATTCTTCAAATTTTCATTGGTCTCAGAATACAGTAACCATTTCAAATCATAGGAAATATATTATAAAAGGAGAGAAATAGAAGAAGATATATTTTACTTAATATTTATCTGATAGCTAAAAGCTATCTTTACACTTCTTTCCTTCCCAATTCCTCCTGGGCTTTTCCAGCTGTGGTGACAAAATAAGTAAAATATAATTAACTTGTAGGCAAGTATGTTGATTGTTTCCCCCTTTATTTCTTAATTATAATTAAGTTTAAAACATGTGAACAGGGATGAAGGTGTTGGGCTGGAGTGTATTCTGGAACCTTAAAAAATTTTAAATGAATAAATTACAATACATATAGACATTCAACTAAGTATAGTTTGTGAGAAAGGAGAAACATAAATGGTCAACAGTATGCAATTGATTAAACAACATAGTAGAAGCATTCAATTAGAAACTAGATTTTGAAATCAAATTGTAGAAAACATTAGCATAAAAAATGTATATATACTATACATTGCTTGGTAAAAAAGCAAATTGCAAATATATAAATTATGATCTCAATTTTCAATGTGCATTATATATGTGTGTATGAATATATGTAGTATACACACATATATTATGTACAAACATATATATGTATATA
The DNA here is from genome assembly GCA_004024625.1 of Mellivora capensis. NCBI lineage: Eukaryota > Metazoa > Chordata > Mammalia > Carnivora > Mustelidae > Mellivora > Mellivora capensis. The sequence goes on along the minus strand of PISX010020201.1, from coordinate 1,070 downwards.
TGCATATTTTTATTGGAAATCTGAAGCTTTACATGCATCTGAGAATATTGAGAGTAACTATTGCACTCTATATTGTTTTTATATTTTCCACAATGGTCATACATTAGTTTTAGAAATGGAAGAAAAAACCCTGTAAGATGACAATGCAAACTATAGAACTGGAAGGTAATATAGGAGAAGAACTGGGTGACCTAGGGTTTAGCAATGCTTTCTTAGATACAGCACAAAAGGCACAATCTACAAAAAAGGAACTGATATATTGGACCTCATTAAAATTTAAAATTTCTCCTCTATGAAATATACCATGAAGAGAATGAGAAGACAAGCCTGTGAGAAAATATTTGCAAGAGACATATCCAATAAAAAGCTGTTATCCAAAATATATGAAGAATTCTTAAAACTTAGTAAGAAATGAACACCTTGGTTTAAAAAAGTGGGCAAAATTAATCCTAAAATTTGTATGGAATCAGAAGAGACCCTGAATTGCTAAGGAAATGCTGAAAAACAAAAATAAAACTGGCGGCATCATGTTACCTGATTTCAAGCTTTACTACAAAGCTGTGATAACCAAGACAGCATGGTACTGGCATCAAAACAGACACATAGACCAGTGGAACAGAGTAGAGAGCCCAGATATGGACCCTCAACTCTATGGTCAAATAATCTTCAACAAAGCAGGACAAAATATACAGTGGAAAAAAGACAGTCTCTTCAATAAATGGTGCTGGGAAAATTGGACAGCTATATGTAGAAGAGTGAAACTCGACCGTTTCTCTTACACCGTACACAAAGATAAACTTGAAATGGATAAAGGACCTCAATGTGAGACAGGAATCCATCAGAATCCTAGAGGAGAACATAGGCAGTCACCACTTTGATATCAGCCACAGCAACTTCTTTCAAGATATGTCTCCAAAGGCAAAGGAAACAAAAGCAAAAATGAACTTTTGGGACTTCATCAAGATCAAAAGCTTCTGCACAGCAAAGGAAACAGTCAACAAAACAAAGAGGCAACCCACGGAATGGGAGAAGATATTTGCAAATGACAGTACAGACAAAAGGTTGATATC
>PISX010020200.1:0-36332 GCA_004024625.1 Mellivora capensis | reverse complement strand
GACTAGCTTCTTTCAGTTGATGTTTCAGGGTTCATCTGTGTTGTAACGTGTATCAGAACTTCATTCCCTTTTATGGCTGAATAACATTTACCATAGGTTTGTGTCCCTCCAGAATTCGTATGTTGAAACCATATCCCCCAAATCATGGTATTGGGAGGTGGGGCTTTTGAGAGGTGATTAAACCTGAACATAGAGCCCTCCCGAATGGCATGAGTTCTCCCGTAAAAGAGAACCCAGACACCTCCCTGGCCCTTTCCACCAAGTGAAGACACAGCGAGAACACGGCCAGCTGCGAACGAGGAGCATCTCAGCAGAACTCCAACATGCGGGCGCCTTGGTCTCGGACGTCCCAGTCTCCGGATCTGTGAGAAATACATTTCTGTCGTTCAGAAGCCGCCCAGCCTATGGCACTTTGTTTTGGCAGCCCTAAGAGACCAAGACGACATTTCTTTGTACGGATAGACCACATTTTGTTCATGTGTTCCTCAGTCCATGGACATTTGGGTGGTTTTCCACTTTGTGGCCACTGTGGAAATGCTGCTGTGCACGGTTGTGCGCTGGCTTTTTGTGCACATACACGTCCAGTTCTCTGGGGTGTACACCCAGGGGTGGAATTGCTGGGTCACGGGGTCAGTGTCTAACTTGTTGGGGGACGTGCAGAACTGTTTCCCAGAGTGGCTGCACCACCTTACACTTGCTCTTGACCTCTGTAATCGCTCCCAGAGCTTTTTTCTAATCAGATACATATTTCATGGTTGTCTGCATTTTCTTAGGAGGGTTTTAAGTTGCTGATGGTTTCCTGCTCTAGGGATAAACTGGCATTTCCTCCAGCCAGCTCCTTCCTCCCCCATCCTCTCCCGTATCATTCCAGTGTTGAAAGGTCTGCCTTCTACACCTGTGTAGCCTTCCCCGTAAAAACATACTTCTTTGCACTTCCCTGACATTTGATCATTGAGCCTGGGCACCTGCTAGCACAAAAAGCAACACTTTCCTGAAAAAAACATCGAGACCATAGTTGGCTTTCCTTAGGTCTGAAGCTTACCAACCCTTCAAATCCTTGCGGCACCCAGCCCTGCAGCTCTCTCGTTTTTTACCACATCTCGCTTGAAAAAGGCAGAGCCCGTCTGCAGCCCGCATCCAACCCCAGGCTCTGATTGCTCCCTGTGACGAGGAATGAGCTCGCAAGGTGCAGACTCTGCCATTGGGGGACAAGCCGAGTGAACCTCCAGCTGCCAGGATAAGGATTTAACTTTGTGAAAGGAAGAGGATGAAATGCTGGAATTCTTTTTTTTTTTTTTAAAGATTTTATTTATTTTTTTCCGGAGACAGAGAACACCAGCGAGCAGAGGGAAAGGGAAGAAGCAGACTCCTCACCTAGTGCGGAGCCTGATGCAGGGCTTGATCCCAGGACCCTGAGATCATGACCTGAGCCAAAACCAAGAATTGGACACTTGACTGATGGAGACACCCAGGCACCCCCGAAATGCTAGACTGCTTAGACAACTGGCCTAGAATATGATGTTGCTTCATTCATTACATTTTTGTTCTGCTAATTGGCTAAAAAGCGTGCTTTGTTAAAGTGAATTATTTTGTCTGTATGGTTCTTTGATTTTATTCTTTAAGTAACAATTTATTTACCCAGTCTTTAATCATAGTATAAAATACTTGGAATGTATGTCTTTAGGGGCGCCTGGGTGGCTCAGTGGGTTAAAGCCTCTGCCTTCGGCTCAGGTCATGATCCCAGGGTCCTGGGATCGAGCCCCACATCGGGCTCTCTGCTCAGCGGGGAGCCTGCTTCCCCGCACCCCCACCCCCCCGCCTGCCTCTCTGCCTGCTTGTGATCTCTGTCAAATAAATAAATAAAATCTTAAAAAAAAGTATGTCTGTAGATTCAAAGTGAATTTTAAAACTCGGTAAATATGAATGTCATCTTTGTTTTAAGACCTATTTAAGGTCTAACAAAGACATTCTGAGCTCTTCCTAATGCTTAAAATTTTTTTTCTCATTCGTTTTAAGGATCACCAAGAAAAAAATTGATTGGCATAAACTTCAATTGAAGATATGTAAAACTTGAGAATGACTTGTATACAGTTGTCTGTTAAGTGGCTTTTAAAGAGCATAATTTATTACGTCTGAAATGCAGAATCCAGTCACATTTAATTTTACATATTTCGGTTGTAGTTAGTGATGAATATTGAGAGGACCAGCTGCATAATATGTGGGACCAAGTGCAAAGTCACAGTGCAGGCTCCTTTGCTCAAAAATTATTAATAATTTCAAGGTGACAAAGAGAATTAAACCAAGCACGGGACCCAGCAAACCTAGAAAATAGTCTTGAGTATTGATAGACTCTCATGGCAGCGTGTTAGTAGTTGGAACGGGGGCCTGGCCCTGGGAGTTTTCACTGGAGCCCTCTGTCCTCTGGACCTGCTCACGTGCACCTGCCGATGCCCCGCCCTCCTCAGCGGCACCTTCCCCAGATGCCCCCCTTCCTCGTGGCAGGGCTCATGGCCTTAGGGTGGAGGGTGTACACTCTTTCCTCTTCAGCAACTAGCAAAGGACAGAGTAGCCTCGGCTCGCAGTAGTGCCAGCAAATCAGAGGTAGAAGCTAATTGAGGAATAGGGCCGCTCTTGATTGGGGGATTAAAGCCTTTGCGTCAGCAGATTATGTTTACTTTTAAATTGCCTTGACTGATTCATGCCAGTTGCCTGTTACTTATGGAATCAGTAACGAGGACAACAGAAATAATTAAAATTCTTGAATAATCCCTAATCTTTTTTTGCTACGCTTTTCAAATGCTCATCAAAGTAGCTAGTAAGTAGTGAAATGCACTGGCTTGCGTTGAATTTTCTTCCTAAGCCCTACTGACTTGGGCTGCGGTTGTTACTGCTATAAGGCAGGGATTAGAAGTGGACAGCAGCCGTTCCCAGTATGGGAACACCTCCGTTCCTAGAGCTGTGGTAATGGTGGGTACCTTGATAATCGCCAGCCTCTATTATCAAGCTCTGAACTGGCCGTGTTTCTCAGCTTGCTTCTGAGTTGTCTGTCAGATAGCCATTAATACCTGCCCATGATTCCCGAATGAAGCATTTTCATTTGGCAAGAGTTTAAAAAGTCCGTGCCCAAGTGTAGGAAACCACTCGTTTAATTAAGAGGGCAGCTAATACGCATCTTCCAAACATTCAAAGCTCAGAATAGAAAATGACTTAAACGCTTCTCATAAACGCTTCTTTATATGAGATGGGTCATTCTTAAACCTGGAGGGACATGTACCAGTGGGATATTTTCATGACCTAGTCTCCCTTCTCTCCCTGATGGTGACTTTAATTAATAACAAATGCAACATTAATACTTGTTTGATGAAATGTTTTAAAGATTTTATTTATTTATTTGACAGAGAGAGAGATCACAAGTAGACAGAGTAGCAGACAGAGTGGGGGAAGCAGGCTCCCTGCTGAGCAGAGAGCCCGACTAGGGGCTCGATTCTAGGACCCTGAGATCATGACCTGAGCCAAAGGCAAAGGCTTAACCCACTGAGCCACCCAGATGCCCCTGATGAAATATTTTAGAAAGGTCTTCAATGCCAGGGATCAGGGCGCCTGGGGGGCTCGGTGGGTTAAGTGTCTGCCTTTGGCTCAGGTCATGGTCCCAGGGTCCTGGGATAGAGTCCTGCATTGGGCTCCCTGCGCAGCCAGGAACCTGCTTCTCCCTCTCCTTACCCCTCATGCTCGCTTGTGCTCTCTGTTGCTATCTCTCTCTCTCTCAAGTAAATTCTTTTTTTTTTTAATTAATTTATTTATTTGTCAGAGAGAGAGGGAGAGAGAGAGAGCGAGCACAGGCAGAGTGGCAGACAGAGGCAGAGGGAGAAGCAGGCTCCCTGCCGAGCAAGGAGCCCGATGTGGGACTCGATCCCAGGACGCTGGGATCATGACCCGAGCCGAAGGCAGCCGCTTAACCAACTGAGCCACCCAGACGTCCCTCTCAAGTAAATTCTTGAAAAAACTTTTTTTTAAACGCCAGTGATTAGTATACATTTGTTTATTCAGTTGATAAAATTTATTAACCCCACTTTTTAAAGAATTGTTCTCCAAGTATTCTTGAAAGGTTTGATGGTTTTACCACTACTTTAAAAAAAGTAATGCATAAGGCAAGTATGTATTTGTTGCATTTTTTTTCCCCTCTTCCTGTTAAGTGTGTTTACGTGGTTTCCAGACTGAAACCAGGGGCAGTGAGAAAGCAAACGTGGGCAACTTCCACTAGGCTTTGATGGTTTAGGCCTGAAGGAAGAGTGCCAGAAGGGTTTCCTGAAGTTTCAGTTTTATCTGGAAACTCAGCTCAGTGGTGTAGGAGAGCAGATAGGGATTTGGGGCAGAAGCCTTGACTTGGAACAGAGCAGTCCTGACTGTACCTTCTTATCTTTGGGAAATTCAAGTGCAGGCAGGGAAACTGAGATGGGCTGGTGCGATGAGCCGTGACGGGGCCCCAGCCCCCTCAGCAGGGGCTACCAGAAGTTACTAAGATGCCTGGGTACGAGCTCCTTGACTGCCTCAGCTCTGGGTGCTCTTCTCCTTAACCGAGCTTTGACTTGATGTGTGGTTTCCTAGGGCCCTGTCTGATTCCCAGATGAGCTGGAAAGGCAATTTGTATCCACCTCTTAGAATTCCAGTTAGAACTCAAATTGCATTTTCCCCTGGAAACATTGTTATAAACCCTCTAAGCTCTACAAGTGATCATCAGAAACCCATTTTAACCCGTAACACAAGTAGAAACCAGGCAAATTTTTAGTAAAACACAGCACGCTCACCATTACAGTATTAACTTTTTATATAAAGCGGAGATGAAGCGCTGGTTAACTGGTAAGTAGGTCTCCAAGTAGTAGAGTGGCTTTGAAAGATTTTGTGGGGAGGGCGCCTGCATGGCTCAATTGGTTAAGTGACGGCCTTTAGCTCAGGTCATGATCCTGGAGTCCCAGGATCGAGTCCCACATGGGGCTCCCTGCACAGCCCGGAGTCTGCCTCTCTCTCTCTGACCTTCTCCCCTTCTCTCTCTCTCTCCCTCTTTCATTCTCTCTCACACACATAAATAGAAATAATAATAAAATAAAAAATAAAAGATTTTGTGGGGAGCATCAGCTGTGATCAGTCACACTTGGCTCACACCTGGACTGAAGAGGGTGACTTCTAAGTGACCTGGCCGTCAGAGGGACGGGTGGAAGCTGATCCTCAAGAGGAAGGCAGCAGAAGCAGGGAGACGTGGGCCAGCAGGCCCCCTGGTGACCAGGTGGCGACACTGCAGGGGTTGGCCGACGGGGGACAGGAAGGGGGAGGCTGGCAGTATGGGTGCCCAGAGCCTTCTGCCAACAGCTGTGTGTCCACCGCCCGGAGAACTGCCCGTGTGTGCAGGTCTCCCCTTGTGGAGAAGGCTTCCTAATGTGCATCATTTAAGGGAATGACATATAGTCAGAAGTACTTCGTGTTTTTCATCAAAGAATTTACTTAAGAGTTGCCATTTAAAACCATTGCTTGAATTGTCCAAGGTCCAAAATGTATACGAATTAAATTTACTCCTTGTAGAGTTATTTTACTAAAGCAAATGTAAAAAGGGGAGTTTACAGAACCCCCAAATAGTCTTGATTGGATGTGTACATGTCATTTACTGGCGGTCGTCCGTTCTAAGCGATGGTAACCTGGTAACTTCTTTTTTTTTTTTTTTTTTTAAGATTTTATTTATTTATTTGAGAGAGAGGCAGTGAGAGAGCATGAGCGAGGAGAAGGTCAGAGGGAGAAGCAGACTCCCCGTGGATCTGGGAGCCTGATGCGGGACTCGATCCTGGGTCTCCAGGATCATGACCTGAGCCGAAGGCAGTCATCCAACCAACTGAGCCACCCGGGCGTCCCTAACCTGGTAACTTCTAATAGTAACAGTAAAGGTTGCCTGCAGGCCCCCCTTCAAATCATTGTTTAGGATGGGCTCCGAGGCAGAGCTCCCCATAGGGTGTTACTTGGTTAGGTGTTATTTGGTAAAAGGTCTGTGGGTTATCTAAGGTTGGGAAATGCTGTCAATGCTGTAGGACTTCTCTAAACCTTTAGCAGACTGTGTTGAAGTCAAAGTTATAAGCAAAATGAGCTCGTTTTTATACGAGTTGTTTTGTAACTTTCTTAATGTCATTCATTAAACATTTGTCCCAGGCGCAGGGGATATATCCATTAGAAGGATGTATATAGTAGGGTCTGTTAACTAATCCTGTAGGGTTCCAGACTCTTTGGTCTCAGGAACCCCTGTGCTCTGAAACATTACTAAAGACCTCAAAGAGATTGTGTTTGGGTGGGTTTTATCAATCAATAGTTACTCTTAGAAATTAAACTAGAGAACTTATTAAAATAGTTATTTGTTTAAAATAGGAGTAATAAACCCATTAAATGATAATATCTACTATATTAAAATTGAAATGTAGTTGGATAACATTATTTTTTTTTAAAGATTTTATTTATTTATTTGACAGAGATCACAAGTAGGCAGAGAAGCAGGCAGAGAGAGAGAGAGAGGAGAGGAAGCAGACTCCCTGCTGAGCAGAGAGAGCGATGTGGGGCTCGATCCCAGGACCTTGGGATCATGACCTGAGCCAAAGGCAGAGGCTTTTAACCTGCTGAGCCACCCAGGTGCCCGGGTAACATTATATTTTTAACGAAACACACTGTATTTTCCAAACCAAAAAACAATTTAGTAAGAAGACCGGCATTGTTTTACATTTTTGCTAATCTCTGTAATAGGGTTTGAGACAAGTCACCCAGGTTCTGTATTCAACCCCTTGCTCTCTGTTGTTCAGTTGAAGTCGGTGAGGAAAATGTAGCCTTGCACAAATATGTAGTTGGAGAAGGGAGGCCTTTGTGGACCTCCTGAAGGGGTCCTGGGGACCCCGGGAGTCATCAGACCAACCACGTTGTGATTACAGTGGTTGATGTTAAAATGCAGTTTAGGGATACGTGACCTGTAATTTGCTTCTAAGTAATAGATGAAGTGGAAAGCAAAGGATTTACTTAAAAAAAGAGAGAGACATTAGAGTTAATCCAGCTGATTACAGGAGCTGATCCTGTAATCTTGTCTCTCTCTCATTTACATTGTCATCTGCTTTCTTGAGTATAGAAGACAGTGTAGCTCTGGGGCCCGGGCGTGGACTGGCCTGGAATGTGCACATGGACAGATGGACAGGCCGGGCCGTCTTGCTGCCGCCGGGGGAGGGGGCTCTGCCGGTGGGCAGTCAGTACCCGTGTGTGCGGCATCAGGATCTTGTGTGCCTGTGGGTGACCGCTTTGGTTTTCTTTTTACTTCTACTGAGGGACAGATTTTTAATGAGGGAAAAGCAAGAACAGGTGAAAAAGTAGAGAAAGATGTTAAAGTCAGATTTATTTGGGCTTTTTCTTTGAGAGTATACACTTACTTTATTAGTATTTCTAGAATGAGACCTAGGGGAAAAAATCAAGCTTTTTTTTTTTTTTTTTTTAAGTTCAATACTTAAGGGAAAAAAAAAAGGAAAAGAGTACCATCTTTGTTTTCCTCATAAGATGGCCCATTTGAGACCTTAAATGGCTGATTTCATTGTAAAAATGCTTCTTATAACTACCCCAGTAAAGGAAGTCTTCGGTGCTATGTGCTTTCTTTTCCTAAAAAATCTTTTGTCGTTTTCCCAGAATCTGGAATAATTATACCTGAGTACCTGCCCGGTTTGTTTGCTGTGGAATGGTTGATCGGTTGTTTTGTCAACACTCTTGGTTTACCGGTGACCTAGTGGTGCTTGGACCACATTCCATAAATCCAGTTTCCTCTTGAAAGGTCATCTAATCCTTTCCCTCCTATATGATAAAGTCCTTTACTTTTTGTTTTAAAGATTTTATATTTAAGTAATCTCCAGACCCAACACAGGGCCCAAACTCCCAACTCCCGAGATCAAGAGTCGTGTGCCCTTATGACTGAGCTAGCCTGGCACCCCAGTCTTTTACTTTTAAAACCTGACAGTTTGGTTTCCCATTTAAGTAATCTCTGGCTACTTGTATATTATTGCAATAGAACTTCAAGTACTTTTAAAAACCTGGCCTAAAAATCTACTTTATTTAAAAAATCAGTTTCTGAATTTTATGGCCGGAATTCTAGAAATGGAGAGGATTTTAGAATCCATTTAGCTCAGTCAGCGCATTTTGCCAAAGAAGAAACAAGTCAAGTGGTTATTTATTATTATTTTTTAAAAGATTTTATTTATTTATTTGACAGAGGGAGAGAGGGATCACAAGTAGGCAGAGAGGCAGGCAGAGAGAGGGGGAAGCAGGCTTCCTGCTGAGCAGAGAGCCCAATGCGGGGCTTGATCCCAGGACCCTGAGATCATGACCTGAGCCGAAGGCAGAGGCTTAACCCACTGAGCCACCCAGGCACCCCTATTATTATTTTTAAAAATATTTTATTAATTTATTTGACAGACATAGTGAGAGAGGGAACACAACCAGGGGGACTGGGAGGGGGAGAAGCGGACTTCCTGCAGAGCAGGGAGCCTGACTCAGGGCTGGATCCCAAGACTCTGGGACCATGACCCAAGCCCAAGGCAGATGCCCAATGACGGAGCCACCCAGGCGCCCTGAGTGAAATGGTAATTGTTGTCAGTCTGTGTTACAGCTTGTACTGTGAAAAGCAGGGATATGTGGAGCCCCATATAGAGTCTTTAACCACATTTTTCTCTGTAATAAAGAATATTCAGAAAGCATGAATTTGAGTGACTAGTTAGGAACCTTTCATGTGCAGTTGAGTCAGAATATTATGAAATTGGAGTGGAGTTTTAAAATCTTTTTTTTTTTAAGATTTTATTTATTTGTCAGAGAGAGAGAGAGCACAGGCAGACAGAGGGGCAGGCAGAGGCAGAGGGAGAAGCAGGCTCCCTGCCGAGCAAGGAGCCTGATGTGGGACTTGATCCCAGGACGCTGGGATCATGACCTGAGCCAAAGGCAGCCGCTTAACCAACTGAGCCACCCAGGCATCCCATGGGGTGGAGTTTTAAAAACTGTGGAGAAAGCACATTGTATTGAAGTTACATCATTTTTAATTTTGTCGTACTTGTTGGTGCAAATATCCCAGGAGTTTGCACACTATGCCCAAGTCAGTGTCAGAGTCAACAGTGGTTCTTGGCTTGTGAGTCTCCTCTACAACGAAGGCTGGCACGGGTTAGCTGGCGTCTGCTGGAATTCATCTGATCGGGAGCTCCTTGCATTCTGGGGTCAGCCTTCATTGCCAGGTTTAAGTTTTTTAAAGAGATTTTATTTATTTCTTTGAGAGAAAAAGTGAGCGGGAGAGAGAGCATAAGCAGGGGGAGAGGCAGAGGGAGAAGCAGGCTCCCTACTAAGCAGGGAGCCCGATGCGGGGCTTGATGGAAGGACCCCGGGATCATAACCTGAGCTGAAGGCAGACGCTTAACTGAATGAGCCCCTTGGGCGCTCCTGTCCGATTTAAATTAATGACTTTTTTTTTTTTAAGAGCAGTTTTAGGTTCAGAGCAAAATTGAGTGGAAAGTATAGAGTTTTCATATACCCTGTTCCCCACACATGTGCAGCTGCCCCCACTGTAGACACCTTGCACCATAGTGTTACATGTATTCCAGCGGAAGAACCCCCAAAGTCTGTCGTGTGTGTTAGGGTTCACTCCTGGTGTCTGTTGTACATTCTGTGGGTTTTCACAAATGTATGATGACGTGTATTCACCACCGTAGAGTCATCCAGAACAGTGTCACTGGCCTGAACATCATGTGCTCCGCCTGTCATTCCCTCCCCGCCCCACCAGCCCACCAGCCGCGGATCTTTTTCCTGTCTTCCTAGTTCTCCATTTTCTAGAACGTCACAGAGTTGGAATCATACAGTATGCAGCGTTTTCAGACTGGCTTCTTTCCCTTGGGTTAAAGTTCCTCCACGTCTTTTCATAGAGCATTGCTCCTTTTTAAATTTTTTTAAAAAAATATTTTATTTATTTGACAGACAGAGATGACAAGTAGGCAGAGAGGCAGGCAGAGAGAGAGGAGGAAGCAGGCTCCTGGCTGAGCAGAGAGCCCGATGCGGGGCTCGATCCCAGGACCCTGAGATCATGACCTGAGCCGAAGGCAGAGGCTTTAACCTACTGAGCCACCAGGCGCCCCTTTTTAAATTTTTTCTTTAAGTGCTAAATAATCCTTGTCCGGATAGCGTCCAGTTTACCCGTGAACCTCCCAAAGGACGGCTTGGTTGCTCCCAAGTTTTGGCAATTATGAAAACAATTGCCGTCAGCATCCCTGGGCAGGTTTTGGTGTGAACATGTTTTCTACTCGTCTGGGTAAATGCCAAGGGGTGTGATTGCCGGGTGGGATGTCAAGGGTATGATCGGTGTTGTTACAAACTTGCCAAACTGCCTTTCAGAGGGGCTGCACCATTCTCTATTCCCACCAGCCACGAGCGAGTCCTGGCCTCTACCTCTCCCCCAGCATTTGGTGTTACCAGCGTTTGAGATTTTGGCCATTTGAATAGGTGTGTCATGGTATCACTGTTGTTTTAACTTGCAACTCCCTAATGACGTGTGATCTTGAACGCGGTTTTGTACTTTTCATTCGTGTATCTTGGTGAGGTGTCTTTTGCCCAATTAAAAATCCTATTATCTGTCCTCTTCTTGTTGAGTTTGTGTTTGTTTTCTTATTGTTTGTATATTTTGGATAACAGTCATTTATCAGATACGTCTTTTGCAAATATTTTCTCCTAGTGTGGGGCTTCTCTTCTCGTTCTCCTGACATTACTTTTTACGGAGCAGAGGTTTTTAATTATAAAGTAGTCCAATTTATCTATTCTTTCTTTCATGGATTGTGTTACAACCGTGCCCAGGGTCATCTGTGTTTTCTCCTACCTTATCTTCTAGGAGTTTCACAGTTTTCACTTTGCATTTAGGTCTCCTGTATTCATTTGGATTTAATTTTTGTGACCGGTGTAAGGTCCAGCAGTTCGGCACCATTTGACGAAAAGATTTTGTTCCGTTGTATTGCCTTTGATCCCTGGGTGTGGATCTACATCTAGGCTCTCCGTTCTGTTCCGGTGATCTATTTATTCCTTCACCAACACCACAGTGTGTTGATTACTGTAGTTTTGTATAAAGCTTGGTTCTTCTTCGGTACTGAGTTGCCTCCCTTTATAAATTTCAGAATCAGTTTATTGATACCCACAACATAACTTGCTGGGATTTTGATTGGAATTACATTGAATCTGTAGGTAAAGTTGGAAGGAATTGCCATCTTGACCATATTGAATCTTCTTCATGAACATGGAATATCTCTCCATTTATTTGGTTACTTTTTTTGGGTATCTTCAATAAGATTTTTCCTCATACAGATTTTATGCGTAAATGTGTTAGATTTTTACGGAAGCATTTAATTTCTGGGGTGCTGATGTAAATGGTACTGCGTTTTAAATTCTGTTCTGTTTGTTCACTGCTGGTATGTAGGAAAGTGGTTGATTTTTGCATATTAACCTTCTGTCCTGCAGCCTTGCTATAATCCAGGAGGCTTTTTTTTGTTAATTCTTTCAGAGTTTCTACATAGATGATCATGTATCATCTGAGAACAGAAGACGGTTTTATTTCTTCCATCCCAGTCTTTTATGTCCTTTTCTAGTCTCATTTCGCTAGCTAGGATTTCCAGGACAGTGTTGAAAAGCAGTGGTCATAAGGCATGTCTTTGTCTTGTCCCTCATCTTAGTAGGAGAGCTGCAAGTTTCTCCCCGTGAAGTATGATATTAGCTACAGGTTTTCTGTAGATACTCTTTACCAAGCTGAGGAAATTCCTTTTTTTTTTTTAAACAATTTTTTATTTCTTATTCTATTTTTAGGTAAGCTCTGTGCTCACTCTGGAGCTTGAACCCATGACTCTGAGATCAGGAGCTGCATGTTCTACCGAGTCCAGTGAGCCCTCAGGCACCCCAGGAAATTCCTTACTATTGATAGCTTGCTGAGAGTTTGTTTTGTTTTGTTAAGATTTTATTTATTTATTTGACAGATCACAAGTAGGCAGGAAGAGAGAGAGAGGGTGGGAATCAGGCTCTCTGCAGAGAGCCTGATGTGGGGCTCGATCCCAGGACCCTGAGATCATGACCTGAGTCGAAGGCAGAGGCTTAACCCACTGAGCCACCCAGGCACCCCGGGTTTGTTTTTTTTCCTAAGGAGTGTTGGGTTTTGTCAAATTCTTTTTCTCCATTTTGTTTTTTAAAGATTTATTTATTTGAGGGACTTCTGGGTGGCTCAGCATCTGCCTTGGGCTCATGTCATGATCCCAGGGTCCTGGGATCAAGTCCTACATTGAGCTCCTTACTCAGCAGGGAGCCTGTTTCTCACTCTTTCTGCCACTTCGCCTGCTTGTGCTTTCTCTCTCTCTCTCTGACGAATAATATTAGAGAGAGTGTGAGCATGGTGGGGGAGGGGCAGAGGGAGGGAGAGGGAGAGACTTTCAAGCAGCCTCCCTGCTGAGTGCAGAGCCCCATTGCCCCATCGCTCCATTGCCCCATAGCCCATGGTGGGACTTGCTCTCATGACCCTGAAATCAGGACCCAGAGGTCATGACCAGAGCCAAAACCAAGAGTTGGTTGCCCAATCAAATGCATCAGCCAGGTACCCTGTTTTTTCTCCGTCTTCTAATATGATCGTGTAGTTTTTCTTTCTTTTCCTATTGGTGTGATGGGCTACATTAATTGATTTTTGTATGTTGAGCAAGCCTTACATACTTAGGATAAATCTGACCTGATCATGCTGTATAATTCTTTTTATGCCTTATTGCTGTAGATTGATGTAGATTTGTGAATGTTTTCTTGAGGATTTTTCCTTAAGAGATATTGGTCTGTAGTTTTCATGTAGTATCTTCGCTTGGTTTTGGTATTAGTGTAATGCTGGGCTCATAGAGTGAATTAGGAAGTATTCCTTCTGCTTCTGTCTTCTGGAAGGGATTATGGAGTACTGATATAAATTTTTTCTTTACTGTTTGGTAGAATGTATTAGTGAACCCATATGGGCCTAGTGCTTTCTATTTTGGGAGGTTATTCATTATTGATTGAGTTTCTTTAGTAGATGTGATATCCCCTCTTTCATTTGTGATATTAGTAATTTGTGTTTTCTCAATCTCTCTCTTTTGGTATCTTGGTTAGAAACTTATCAGTCTTTATGAAGAACCAGTTTTGGTTTTGTTGGGTTTTGGTGGGGTTTTTTTGTTTTTTTGTTTTGTTTCCTGTCTTTGTTCATTTTCTTTGTTCAATTTTCTTGATTTCTGCTCTTTCAGTATTTTCTTCTGCTTACTTTGGATTTAATTTGCTCTTCTTTTTTTAGTTTCCTAGGATGGAAGTTTAGAGTATTGATTTTAGATCTTCTTTTTTAAAATATGCATTCCATGCTATTAATTTCCCTCAAAGTATTGCTTTAGCTTTATTCCCCACATTTCGATGAGCTGTATTTTCACTTTCATTAGTTCAGAATATTTTCAGATTTTCCTTGAGATTTCTTCTCTGATCTCTGTGTTTTTTTAGAAGTATAATGTTTAATCTCCAACTATTTGGGGCTTTCCCAGCTGTCTTTATGTTACTGATTCTTACTTAATCACATTATGGTTTGGGAATAAATGATGTATGATTTTTATTCTTTTAAATCTGTTAAGGTGTGTTTTATGGCCCAGAATGTGGTATATCTTGGTGAATGTTCCAGCTAAGCTTAAGAAGAATGTGTAATCTGCTGTTGTTGGATTAGGTAGTTTATAGATGTTAATTATACCCAGTTGATTGGTGCTTTTTAGTTCAACTGCATCCTTACTGATTTTCTCAGGACCCTGGGATCATGGCCTGAGTGGAAGGCAGAGGCTTAACCAGCTGAGCCACCCAGGTGTCCCCTGACAATCTGTCTTTTAATTGGTGGATTTATACCTTTGAAGTTTACAGTGATTATTGATTTAGCTGGTTTAATATCTATTGTCTTTTTTTTTTTAAGATTTTATTTATTTATTTGACAGAGATCACAAGTAGGCAGAGAGGCAGGCAGAGAGAGAGGAGGAAGCAGGCTCCTTGCTGAGCAGAGAGCCTGATGCAGGGCTCGATCCCAGGACCCTGGGATCATGACCTGAGCCGAAGGCAGAGGCCTTAACCCACTGAGCCACCCAGGCACCCCAATACCTGTTGTCTTAATTACTGTTTTCTTTTTGTTGTCTTGATCTTTGCTTCTCTTTATGTCTTCCATTATCAAGTACATTATTGCTGTTGTTATTTTGAAAAACTATATGTTAGATCAGTTAAGAATAAGAAAAATAAAAGTTTTTATTTTACCTTATTCATACACCATTGCCCTTCCTTTCTTTATGTATGTCTGAGGTTCTGTGTTTTTTTTGTTTTTTTAAAGATTTTATTTATTTATTTGGCAGACAGCAAGAGAGGGAACACAAGCAGGGGGGAGTGGGAGAGGGAGAAGCAGGCTTCCTGCCCAGCAGGGAGCCCGATGCGGCGCTCAACACCAGGGTCCTGAGTTCATGACCTGAGCCGAAAGCAGATGCTTAATGACTGACCCACCCAGGCTCCCCGTTTTGTATTTTTTTAAGGTTTATTTATTTATTTGAGAGTACACATGGATGTGTGCAAGGGGGGTTGAGGGGCAAAGGGAGAGAGAGAATCTTAAGCAGGCTCCGCGCTGAGCAAGGAGCCCAACGTGGGATCAATCTCTTATCCCTGAGGTGACAACCTGAGCCAAAACCAAGAGTCAGATGTTTCACCAACTGAGCCACCCAGGTGGCCCTTGTTTTGTTTTTATATTTATCCTGGCTGATGTTCTGAGCGCCTGTAGTTTGGTGTCTTTGGGGGAAATTCTGCCATTGCTTCAAATATTGCTTCCTTCTGCCCTTTCTTCTCCTTCAGGTGCTTCCGTTATGTACATGTTGCACCTTCTGTGGTTGTCCTGCAGTTCTTGGATATTCTCTTCTTTTGTTTGGTTGATTGTTCAGTCTTTTTTCTCTTTGCTTTTCAGTTTGGGAACTTCTGTTGTCATATCCTCAAGCTCAAAGAGCGTTTTCTTGGCTGTGTCCAATCCAGAGACCTTCGAGGGCATTCTTCATTTCGGTGACACTGGTTTTGATCTCTAGCATTTCTTTTTTATTCTTGTATAGAATTTCCATCTCTCTCCTTACATTACCCATCTGTTCTTGCTTGTCATCTGCTTTTTCCATTAAAGCTCTTAGCACATTCATCTGAGTTTTAAAAACTCCTGGTCTCACAGTTCCCACACTCCTGCCATATGTGAGCGCTTCTGATGCCCGTTCAGTCTCTTCACACTGTGTTGTCATTTCTCATGTCTTGTAGCTTTCTGCTGAAAAGCAGACATGGTGTGCTGGAACTTCGGGAACAGGCCTCCAGTGAGGCGGTGGGCGGGGGTGTGTCGGGTGCGCACCTAGTGCTGGGATTCAGTCAGTCTTGAGTCACCTGTGCTCCAGGACTGTGAATGACACAGGCACCTCTCAGTCATCCCTCTCCCCCGTGAGCTGGGGCAGGATGGCTAGGGTGGGCTGAGCTGGGGATTTCCTTTCCTCCAGGTGGGTTAGGCTCTGATCAAGTAGTTCCTCCCATGGGCAGGCCCTGTAAAGAGGAACAGAAGACGACAAACAGGTGCATTTCATAGGGCTTACTCTCCTTTCCCTCTGCTGGAAGCACTGGGGGATTTTCTCTGATACTCCCTGTGAGGAGCTTGTAGGGCTCCTGGAGTTTTTAGCTCTCAGACTTGTCCACACTGAGCCTCCGGCTGCTCGTCAGTTTCAGTCTGGGCTCTTACTTGGGCTCTGGTTCCTGCTGTGGGCTCCGCTCAGATGAATTGTTCATTCTCTCTCTGTATCCCTGTCCCTGCAGTTTAGGGGGGCAGTGATCTGTCCTGTGACCTCACTTCTCTGATGGCACTAGAAGAGTTGTTTGTATTTCAGTTTGTTCAACTTTTTACTTGTTGTTAGGACAACGTGGTGACTTTTGCACTCCTTACATGCTGGACCAGAAACCACAAGTTCTCAATATAACTTTTTTTTTTTTTTTTAAGATTTGTTTATTTATTTGAGAGGGAGAGAGAGCGAGCATGAGCAGGGGAAGGGGGAGAGGGAGATGCAGGCTCTTCGTTGAGCAGGGAGCCCAACGAGGGGCTCCATCTCAGGACCCCGGGATCGTGACCTGAGCCGAAGGCGGATATTTAACAGCCCCCCAGGCGCCCCATCAATATAACATTTTAAACGTACAATTCAGTGGCATTTAGTATAGTCACAGTGTTGTGTAACCGCCACCTCTAGTTCCAAAATCCAAAACATTTTCTTCACCCCAAGTCACTTCCCTTCCCTTCTCCCCTGAGTCCTTGTTAACCACTAATCTGCTCTCTGTCTCTGGATTTAGTTGTTCTGGATGTTTCATGTAAGTAGAATTACACAGTATGCGACCTTGTATGT
The DNA here is from genome assembly GCA_004024625.1 of Mellivora capensis. Classification (NCBI taxonomy): domain Eukaryota; kingdom Metazoa; phylum Chordata; class Mammalia; order Carnivora; family Mustelidae; genus Mellivora; species Mellivora capensis. The sequence continues at coordinate 19,851 of PISX010020200.1, read as the reverse complement.
GTGACTTCTCTCACTTAGCCTAACGCTTCCGAGGCTTACTCGCAGTGGTGTTAGGACTCCGTTCCCTCTTAATGGCTGAACAATATCCCACTGCATTTGCCTTATTCGTTGATCTGTCGATGGGCATTTTGGCTTATTTCTACCATTAGCTGTTGTGAATAGTGCAGCTGTGAGTATTAGGGTGTGAGTATTTGTTTGGGTACCAGGATGGTTTTTTTGGGTACATACTGAGGAGTCGAATCATTGGCTCATGCTGTGATTCCTTGTCTGATTTATTGAGGAACCAGCAAACATGCATGAACTATTTTGCATTCCTACCTGCAGTGGGTGTTACTACCCCCCGGACCCCTGCCAAGTCTCAGCTTTTTACAGTTCGAGGTAAAGCAGCCCCTGTTCCTTCAACCGTTCTTCATATCACTTACGACTTTAGATCCGAACTCTCTGCCAGCCGGCCTCGTTTCTTTCTCCGTGAGGGCTCCAGGGCGCCCCACGGTGTAGGTACCTCCTTTCCAAGGGGGCGGAGGGTTTTGTGGAGCTCTGCACGCCGCCGGAGCAGAGTTGGAGCGCTATGGGGCTAGCACCACCACCACCCCCCACCCCCGGCTTTTTCTCCCTCCTTGTCACTCAGCTTTATTTAACCAAGTCCTTCCACCGTGCCGGTGTTGAGCCACGGTTCTCATCTTCTAACTCGGTGCTTTGTTTTCGTGGAGGTCTTTGCATTTCGTCTTGCTGTGTGTGACCCACCACCCCCTTCTGTCAAGTGAGTTTTGATCCTGACTCCACATTCCACCTGTTCATTCTCAAATTTGGTGTAGTGGCTGGAGACAGCCGCCTAAGTATGACCTTTGAGAGGTTATGAGAGACTGTTCTAGGTTTCCCCAGGTTTATTATTCAGTGACCTTTGGGGGGGTCATTAAACCCACTTAAGCCCGCCCACCTTACTTCCATCAGTTTCCATTTGCCATCTTGTTCTTAGTCACAGGAAAATTAAAGTCTTCGTCAGACGCCTGGTCACAGTTTCACACACTTCTGGAGTGTCGGTTGAGTTGTGGCAAGCACTGTTTTTATTGAGGTGCTTGGCACTTCATGCTTTGTAGGGATGTTCTTTTCCCAGCATCCCTGACTTGCCTGGTAACCCTCGCAAAAGAGGAAATGTGTCGCTCACTTGTACTTGTGAAAAATGTTACCAGCTCTTTGTGATTTCTTTTCCTTCTCTAAAGGCACAAAAACCAATCTAGAGTTTTGTTCACGATCAGTGTGAGGCTCATGGACAGTCTTGAACTGTCTATCTTCTTCCCATTTTGAACACTCAGGTAGAACGTGCTGTGCAGATGCCTTAAAGCTTAGCTGTGGCGTAGTGCGGCATTTCTGTCCGGACGTTTCCTCTGTGTCCTGTGACTTGAACCTCCTCCTGCCCCGTGACTTAGGAGAAGTGTGTCCTTTTCTTCTTTGTCTCTATGTCTTTCCTAACCTTGGACTGGGCTTCTCTCATCATTACAGAGATTCTGCTCTTTCTACTATAAACAGGTTTTTTTTTTTTTTTTAAGATTTCATTTATTTATTTGACAGAGACACAGCAAGAGAGCGAACGAACACAAGCAGGGGGAGTGGGGGAGGGAGACGCAGGCTTCCTGCTGAGCAGGGAGCCCAACACGGGGCTCGATCCCAGGACTCTGGAATCATGACCTGAGCCGAAGGCAGCCGCTTAACGACTGAGCCACCCAGGCGCCCCTATAAACATGTTTCTTGAGAGACACGGTGGCAAAATAAGATGGAGCGGTTCTATTTTCTGTATTTATCATAAAAATGTCACATTGATTTTTAAGTAATGTAAGAACTCTGTGTAAAAGCACTTACCTTGCTGTAAGTAGTGTTGTAAGAATGTAAGAATGTAAGAAATGAGCAAGAAATCGGGGAGCCCAGACAGAGTCTTCAGTTTCCCGACTCGCCGTCCTGGATTTATTAGGCAATTCTCGTCAACTTATGATGGTATTTTGGGTAATAGCTGTTAAGGACTCTGCGTTGATAGTGAACGTCAGCAGGTCTTGAAGGCTAGGTGGCCTTTTCTGAACTCTGTATGATAAAGTTTTCCATTGTATATGAAGGTCAGGAGACCAAAAAAACACGCGGAACTTGGAAATTACCACCAGACTATTAAGTTACAGTTCGGGACAGCACCCTGTTCTGTTTGAATTTGAGACGAATGTGCTGATGATAAAGAAGAAAGGAAAGGGCATTCTTGGTCTGTGTTTTCTGATAACATTGCAGAATAGGAAATTTAGGGAAATCATGGCTCGCATTTTGTGGTCACTAGATTTCTGATCGACCTGCATTGTAAGGGTTAATTGATAAATGGTTGAGTACGAACCAAGAACTTGAAATGTTCTGATCGTGTTTTGGCAGTGAATTTGTTACTGTCATGTTATATATTTAATTCTGTAGAAAACTGCATAAAAATATATGTACTCTGAATCCCTTCCATGCTCATAAGCTAGGAACTGAGAGGCGTGAAAGGGCTCTGTTCCAAAAATATTTTCCTCCAACAGCTTGCAGCTTGCCTCCACTTCTTACCTTAGTTTCTACTTTTATGTTAAATCATTGAGGTTCTTTGCAAAATGCAAGTGTTGTGGGTACCTTAAGTCATTATCATTGACCAGCCCCCCACTCAAGCTCGTTTCCCAGACCAGCTGGCCGGTCTTAGCAGGACTGAGAGGAAGTGGAAGGTTGCTTCGGGTAAGTTTTGACTTGGTGTGAATGAAGAGGTCAGGAAAATCTGGAAGCATGTACTGGTGGGGGTGGGAGCAGGTGTACACACTGGAAACCCCGGCCCACCAGGGAAAGCTCTGGGAACCTGTGAGGGGCACGTATAGAAAGGCAGTGGATTGACACCAAAGAGAAAGTTCATACCTTTCCATCACTTTGCCTGTGAGAAATGCCATACGTTACATTTCCGAGAATTAATAGTCTTGCGTGAGATGATTTTGCTCAAGTGAGGGGGCTCTTGGACTAAAATAAGCAAGGAGCCAGTGGCCATAGTTGGTACCAGCTATGAGTAAGTGTCCTAGAAAAGCTAAGCCGAAGACAGGTCCCTACCAGAATAGCTCGGAAGTGGGGGAGTTTTGGGGAGGGAGGACAAAGGGCAAGAAAGCATTTAAGAGAACAAAAGTGAAAATCACTCGGTTTCTCTGACAAGGAAACTCTCCAAATGCCTCTATTCATGAGCCTTCTGCGATACGTTTGTTCTTTGTTGGGGAGTGCGTCAGAACCTCCTGGAGAACGTTCCATTCCAAGCCTGCCCAGCCCGGGTCGGCCCGCCTGACTCAGACTCCAGGCTGGGGCCTCAGAGGTGTCGCCGGTGGGAGGTGTCCTGGGGGTCCTGCCTCACACCGGGCTGGGACCCTGCTGTGGCTCATGAACTGAGGCCTGTCCTTTGCTCTCTGGTTTGGTCTCCCTTCCTCTGTTAGGATACTGATTTTAATAAATACGGTGTCTCCGGTTTCACACCTCCTCTACTTGCGGCACAGAGAGAAACATCTGAAGACACGTTCTCCAACACCATCTCTACCTCCCTTTTCACTCCTCCTCATAAAACTTAGATCTGAAATGCACACCGAGCAGCCGCCACCTGAGGGGACGGAGCTTGAGAAAAACTGAGGGTCCTCTGGACCTAACCCAGCGCCACCCTCGTGTTGGCAGAGATGATCTCCAAGTCCCCCGGGGATGGAGACCGGCAAACAGGGCCCTTCTTTCAGACGCCCATCTTCACGCGTCCTGCTGGGATACTGTGGGATTCGGGCCAAGTGCCTGCTCTGTTGCCAGGGCTCCCGCAGCTCGGGGCAGGGCTGCGGGCTCCAGGGCAACAAGGTTGGCCGCTGGGCAGTGGTTACCAGCACCTGCCGGGGATCCCGTGACTCCGGGAGCACGTCCTCCTGGACTCCTCCAGATGGGGCTGCCTCACCCTGAGGGAGACCCCTTATTCCTTAAACATTAAGAATTATCCTCCCTGTGCCCACTGCCCATCACCTTTGGAACTTCTGGAAGGGTTTTGTAAGAGCTTTTGCCTTTGGAAATCTTGCTGTAGCTGGACACAGGGTTCCCATATGAGCGTGGCCACCGCATGACATTGGTGACATTGAAGAGAGGCTGTGGGTCAGTGCGTGAGATAGTTGCTCAGGAGACGAAGAGCATTAAATCCCTATTAGACTTGCTGCTTATGTTTTGGGCTGTGCCTGGCCTTTTCACTTTACGTGGTAAATCTTAATATTGAGTAAAACAAAATTTGATTAGAAAAGTAATCGACTTCTGCACTTGATGCTAGTGAAATGTTTTTGTTTGATTACTAGAAAAGTTTGTGAGTATGATCCGGAATTACTTTGGAAAATTAAATGTAACTTCTTAGGAAAATCTGGGTGGTAGAAAAATGGGATAATAAGTCACTGAGGTGTGGCCTCTTTAAATGTAAACAGCAGAAATTTAAGAGTTCTTTAAAATACACATATTTGGGGCGCCTGGGTGGTGGCTCAGTGGGTTAAAGCTCTGCCTTTGGCTCAGGTCATGATCTCAGGGTCCTGGGATCCAGCCCCGCATCGGGCTCTCTGCTCAGCAGGGAGCCTGCTCCCCCCACTCCTCTCTGCCTACTTGTGATCTATGTCTGTCAAATAAATAAATAAAATCTTAAAAAAAAAAAAAACTAATTAGGGGAACAAAAGGAAGCAATCCTCCAGGAAGTTGTTTTATATCTTTATTGTTATTTTTTTATTCTCAATAAGAGCATGTTTTTATTATTTACTTCTTACCATTATTCAAAGCATACGCTGTCATTTCAACTTCAAATTAACCTCTTTGTTGCTTTCAACCCTTCTTTTTCACTAGCCTGTACTTCCTCTGGAAATGTAGCACCAATGTCACACCTTATTTGTATCTCTTCCCTGGTCTGTTTCCCCAGGGTAGCACTTGGGGAAGTCTCCTGTGAACTGTTAAGATATTGTTGCTAAAGACAATAGAAGTAAAATTTGAGAAGGGCCCGCATAAAAGAAACAGTGTTACAATTTGATTTCCAGTTAAAGTTGAGACACCAGATGAAGATGCCAGACTTTTTAGGGTCATTGATAGAGATTTCACTGTTTTAGGATTGTAATTCTTAACCTGGACTGGTTTCAGCAGGAGCCCGAAGACCCTAAAACATCCTGCCAAGTGTTTTGTATGTTTCCATTTTTCCTTTGGGAGGGGGTTTCGTGGCTTTCTGTAGGTTCCTAAAAGAATCCATAATGTGAAAAGGTGATGAATTTTGCTTTGGGAGGTCATGCTACTTCCATAACAGTTCTTCAGTTAGTTGAGTTGGGGGACGCTGAATTGAAGCCAGACTTAGTATTAGAAACATTCATTCCACTTGACTTTTTTAACCCTAACTTTTAAAATCACATTTCAGATCATCACACTCTGATTTCTCAGAAATAGCATTGTAACTGTTGCTGTCTCTTGCCTAATCATGTATCTGAATCTCTTTTAAAAAATCAGTCTTAGTGGTAAGCAAAATTGAGCATGCAAAGTGCCTAGAACATAGCTGATCATCAGTGAGTAGCTGCTGTATTGGATGTTGAATATACAAAACTGAGTATTATTTAAGCCAGTAAAAAAAAAATTTTAAGATTTTATTTAATCTCTATACTTAACATGGGATTTGAATTTACAACCCCAAGATCAGGAGTCACACGCTTCACTGACCGAGCCAACCAGGCACCCCTCGGGCCAGTAGAATTTTCAGGTCAACACAGAAGTGAATTGAAATATATTATTGAAATACTGTTTTTTAAAGATTGTATTTACTGGGACGCCTGGGTGGCTCAGTTGGTTAAGCAGCTGCCTTCGGCTCAGGTCATGATCCCGGCGTCCTGGGATCGAGTCCCACATCGGGCTCCTTGCTCGGCAGGGAGCCTGCTTCTCCTTCTGCCTCTGCCTGCCACTCTGTCTGCCTGTGCTCACTCTCTCGCTCTCTCTCTAACAAATAAATAAATAAAATCTTTAAAAAAAAAAAGATTGTATTTACTTATTTGAGAGAGAGAGACTAAGCATGCATGAAAGAGGGTAAATGGGGAAAGGGGGGGAAGTGGCAGGCAGAGGGAGAACAGACTCCCTGCTAATAAGCAAGGTTGATCCCAGGACCAATGAGACCATTACCTGAGCCAAAAGCAGATACTTCATCAACTGAGCCACCCAGCCGCCCCATATTATTGAAATACTTTTTATTTTTATTTATTAATTTGTTTGTTTTTAAAGATTTTATTTATTTATTTGACAGACAGATCACAAGTAGGCAGAGAGAGAGAAGGGAGGAAGCAGGCTCCCCGCTGAGCAGAGAGATGCGCGGATGCGATGCGCGGGTTCGAGGCTCATTCCTGGGACCCTGGGATCATGACCTGAGCCGAAGGCAGAGGCTTTAACCCACTGAGCCACCCAGGCGCCCCTGAAATACTTTTTAAAAAGACAATCTCCGTAAAGCTGCTTGGGAAAAAAAAAAATCCTCAATACAGTATTAGCAAATCAAATCCAACAATGTCTAAAAAGAATTATACACCATGACCGAATGGGATTTATTCCAAGTACACAGGGCTATTGCAGTATTGAAAATAATCAATAATCTGGGGCGCCTGGGTGGCTCAGTGGGTGAAGCCTCTGCCTTCAGCTCAGGTCATGATCCCAGGGTCCTGGGATCGAGTCTCATATCGGGCTCTCTCCTCAGCAGGGAGCCTGCTTTCTCCCCGCAGCCCTGCCTGCCTCTCCACCCACTTGTGATCTCTCTCTCTGTTAAATAAACAAATAAAATCTTTAAAAAAAAATCAATAATCCACCGTGTCAACAGGCTGAAGAAGAAAAATAACCTGATCATGTCGATCAGAGCAGAAATAACTTTTGACAAAATCTAATATCCATGACAAAAATTTTCAGCACGTTAAGAGTAGAGGGGAACTCTCTCAACCTGATAAAGAATAGTTACAGAAAAACCTGATTAGTAAATAATACTTGTTGGTGAAAAAGTCAGGAAAGTTGTGGAAACCAAAAAGCTTTATCATTTAAAGTTTTTTCTTTCAGAGCAGTAGACTTTCTGATGAAATGTGCCAGAGAGATGTATTGGGTTAAATTGTTTGCTATAGCAGCACTTCCAGATAAATATGAATCCTGACTGGGTATTTGATGCCACAAAGTAATTGTGAATTATTTAGGTGATAATGCCCTTATAGTTCTCCAAAGAGTCATTACCTTTTAGAGATGTATGTTGCAGTATTGAGGTGTGAGGTGATATGAAGTTTGGGATTTGTTTCAAAATACTTGAAATTGGCAGGAATGGGGGTGTAGAAATCAAAGAAGGTTGTGTTGCTAATTATAGTGGTGGAGTGACGGACACTCTGAGTTCATTATTCTGGTCTGTCTACTTTTGTATCTTCTCTAATATAGGAAGATAAAATTCCTCGACGTAAAACTGGTTTGGTCATGCCCCTTAGGATGGCTACCATCAAAACCCAGAAAAGAGTGAGTGTCGGTGAGCATGTAGGGAAACCAGAGCCCTCATGCACCGGTGGTGGGAACGTAAAATGGTGCGGCCGCTTTGGAAGACAGTGTGGCAACGCCTCAAAACATTAAAAACAGAATTACTTGCATCCAGCTTGTCCACTTCTGGGTATTTACCCAAAAGAATTGAAAGCAGGATCTTGAGAAGATACTTGCCATATTCATGACTGCGTTATTCACGAGAGCCAAAAGGTGCAGCAACCCAAGTGTCCATTACTGGGTGAGGATCAACGAAGTGTAGTATGTCCGCACAACGGAACACAGTTCAGCCTTGACAAGGAGGGAAATTCTGACACAATATATAACGTGAATGAGCCTCGAGAACTTTATGCGAAGTGAAATAAACCAGTCATAACACAAGGACCTACTGGAGCTACCAAACATAGTCAGATTCATAGAGACAGAAAGTAGAATGGTCACCAGGAGCTGGGGGCAGGGGGCGGAGAATTAGGGTTTAGTGGGGACAGTTTCAGTTTGATGACGAATGGTACACCTAACAGTGGCTAAGATGGTTAATTTTATGTTGTATTTGACTCCACAATTAAAACAACTTGGTTGGAATTTGAAGGAATGATTAGAAGGCCCCCTTTAATCTTTGAGAAGTTGGGTTTATAAAAAGTGTGATTTCACTCCCTAAGAATTCTTTTGCAGAATGTGCTTTAAATGAATATTTTAATCAACCGTAAAATAAGCTCTACAAGGTCAGGGACTGTTTAATTCACCATTGTCTGTCAGCACGGAGGAGACCACCTGGGGCTCAGTAAAGAGCAGACGAATGGGTAGTCGGGTGGACGGATGGACGGTCGGACGAATGGATGGGGGAGTGGACAGACGATGGGCGGAGTATGTGGCTGGGTGGATGAATAAAAAGAAAGAAAAAAGCAGCCCCTCTCCCTGGATTCTCCCCAGTCCTGTTGTCCCTCCTCAGCTTTCAGCCCCAGGTGGGACCAGCTGCCCCATCATCTGTGTGCGCAGAAGCCGAGACACTAAGCCACAGCCTGGGTTCAGCCCCTGGACCGTCATGGGGCGCCTGTGGCTGACCTCTGACCGCCCTCCTGTCACTCCCACTGTGAGGCCAATGAGCTTCCCTCGGGCGCAGCACCAGGTCTCCCCCTGCTTCCTCCTTCGCTGCCTCCCCACTTTGCCTATGCGGTGAGATTTGAACTCATGAAAGCGTATCGAGGCTCCTCCTCATTCCACTCCTGCTTCCTCTCTGGTCTTATCTCATGGCCCCCCGCTGTGGGCCATGTTCCCGGCCACCTGGAACCACGGGGAGCTGTCCAGTCTGCCAGCGTGGCTGATGGAGCCCGCCCTCCCCTAGGGCCAGTTGGAGGGACCAGCCGGCCTCCCCGGCAGGTCACCATTTCTACCTTTTGGGAGACGGCAGCACTTACCATCAGTGCTCCTGGTGGCCGTGTGCGGCACGTGGAGTGCTTGTCACGTGAAGAGGGAATAAACACAGGAAACTTTCCACTGTACTACTCAGAAGACTAGTTGTTGGCTTAATTTAAGGATTTATTTCACACAGAAATGTCTTATTTTAAAAATGAATTTCAGGGGCCCCTGGATGGCTCAGTCATTAGGCATCTGGGCTCGAGTTGTCATCCTGGGGTCCTGGGATCAAGCCCCACGTCAGGGGAGCTGCCAAGCAGGGAGCTTGCTTCTCCCTCTCTTACTCCCCCTGCTTGTGTTCCCTCTCCCTGTCTCTTTCTCCCTCTTAAATAAATAAATAGATAAATAAAATCTTAAAAAAAAAACCATGAACTTCACATTAATGTACACATAAATTATAAAATGGGTATTTTGACGCCTGCAAATGATTTTAATGTGGAAGACCTTGGTTTTCCTTAAGAAGTGGGTATGTCAGTGCTTCTTAAGGGATCTGGGGAAGGCGTTTGCCCCCTGGGCACATTGGCAACGTCTGGAGACATTTTTGGTTGTCACAACTGGGGGGTTGCTGCTGGCCTCTAGTGGGCGGAGGCTGGCGATGCAGCCCAGGGACGGCTCCAGGACGGAGAGTGATCAGTGCAGAACTGTTGAGAGACCCTGAGCTACATGATAGAGATTTTTTATGTTGTATTGAGTATTAAATTTATTTGGGATTGTGACGAAACCCTTAAGCCTATGATTACATATTTTGTCTAGAGGTTCTTTGGAAGTATTCTATTTTAGAAAAAAGTTACGAGTAATTTTTACAAAGTCAGGAAAGTGATGCTGTCTTAAGGAAAGCATTACGAGGCAGCCGAACGGGGGAGCTGCTGTTTGTAAATTTCATGCAGTGTCACTTCAGTTAATTAAAAAGTTTCCTCTTTCACTAAAAAGAATGCCACTTTTTTTTTTTTTTTGGTCTGTTTGCTTTTTGTTTTACACTTAACAGTATTACTGTGTATAATACTACTTAATACCTTTCTTTCCTGAGTAAAAGGGATAAAGTGGGGCCCCGAGAGGGTTCCAGACTGTAGGGATTTCCTGTAGCTCCGGGGGGTACTCAGGACGACAATGATGGGAAGGTCATCATGGGATGCCTCCTGAGTCTCCTTAGCTCTGTCCTAGCTGTTACTTCTGAAACCTATAGCTCTGGCTTATAATGAATCTACCCACAAGTACTTACTGAGCACCTGTGTGGCAGGCCCAGCGTGGGCTCTTCACTTACGTTATTTATGATCCACCAAACAAGGTTGTGGAAGGTGATCCCATTCCTGATTTACGATGCAGAAATAGGCAAGGAGTGTTTGAAGAATCCACACCTCGTTACAGAGTGAATCAGAAACAAAATTCACTTCCTTACTACATTCTGTCCAATTCCAAAGTGCCTGTCTTTTCTGCCAGACTGCAATGTCTAAAACTTCTAACAGCACCAAGGGAGCTCACTGGTGTAGGGAGGCGCTCACTGTAAGTGTTAAGTCCGGCCCCTCTCCAGCCACCCCTCTTACACTCTTAGAGCCCTGATTCCCCAGTCTTGCTGGTCCCAGAATGTGGCGTATGCCATACCACCTTTAGAGCCGATACACATTTTTATTCTCTTTGAAATACTTCCTGATGCCCAGGAGACCTCAGTTATCCCTTCACAGGTGTCCTTGGGAGATCTCCACTTGCACTTGGATGGCCCCTAGAGCTGATCTCAGGATTCCCAGCCCCTCTTCCAGACACGTGGTAGGATGGCACCTCTCCGCCGTGGTGGGGCTTGGGTGGGGCCATATGGCTAGTTCTGGCTGAATGAATTAAGAAGCCATGTGTCTCTTCTGGGTGGAAGGTGTAGCTCCCATGAGAAGACCCTCCACGGTGCCCACCCTTTCCCTCTGGCCCAGGGCCTGGCCACATTTGAGATGGTGGCTTCTTGGTCATGTTGTCCTCTGCTGACTGATGAAGTTCCCAACCCTGGATGAGTCCCCTTCTGTAGTTCTCTTACCTTTAGTTACAGCCCCGCCGTTTTGGAATGTTGTAGATGGCTGTTGCTATGTTTGTGTTCTCGAAGAGATTGTGATTTGATTCCCCAAAGCCCAGCACCTTGCAGTGTGCTTATGTGTAGTAGGTCTTCAGGAAAGGTCTCTTGGAACAAAATCAAAGTCCTGGGATGTGAAGCCAAAAGGACCTTTGACCTTAAGCTAGTTTGAATGACCATGACCGGGGATGGTCTGATTTAAATAAGAATTTATGACTGGGGACTGTACTGAAGAGAGTCTGTGAGAATGTGTGCCTTTTTACATTTTGATTTTGGGGCTGTATATTTTACTTACTCTAAATTTTCTTTGAGGTAAAAAATCAGCTGGAGATTTTATACTTACGGAGTGTAGGACGCATTTCTGTGCAGATCGCCTGTAGCAGAGGGCCTGGTGACTGCGATTACTTTCAGCTCCTTCCGTGAGGAGAGGGCTGGAGTTCTTCATCCTTGCCATCAGTGGTACCTGTCGTCTCCTAGCGACAGCTTTCCTTCATTGCAGATTCTTTTGCCGGCCCGAGATGAAAAGCTAACAAAGCGTCACACTGGGTAGGATTTGCTGTGAAATGCTGGCAGTCGAGTAAGACACTCGTCTGTTGTTACTTATTACTTCATTCTTGGCCCAGTGTGATGAACCTGGGTTTCTGGGAATGAGAAGGGGGACACATCGAGTTCTCTTTCGAAAACAGCGGATGTCTCTTTATAGTAGAAGAAAGAAGTCAGAGGGGCACTGCTTGGTGCCGGGTTGGTGTCAAGGCCACAGCACCCCCAGTTCCAGAACCACTCTGCGAGGGTGGGTGACTTGTGTGGCCTGGACGAGGGGCTAGCCGCTCCTCAGCCCAGGGAGTTGGGGTGTACTGAGGAGGCCTAAGTATCATATTTGAAGTTAACCCTGAGATCGACTGTTGTGTTCCTTTCCTCTTGATTTTTGTTTCTAAAAAAGATTTCATTTATTTATTTACTTGACACAGAGAGAGAGAGAGAGAGAACACAAGTAGGGGAGTGGGAGAAGCAGGTTCCCCACCAAGCAGGGAGCCCGACGTGGGGCTCGATCCCAGGACACTGAGATCATGACCCAAGCCGAAGGCAGAGGCCCCAACCCGCTAAGCCACCCAGGGGCCCCTCCTCTTGGTTTTCAAATTGGTGACAATTTCTAGTGATTAAAATCATTAGGATTTTAATGGGTGTCTCAGTCAGTTAAGCGCCCGACTCTTGATTTTGGCTCAGGTTGTGATCTCAGGGTCCTGAGATGGAGCCCAGCGTTGGGCTCTGTGCTCACTGGGGAGTCTGCTTAGGTTTCTCCCTCTCCCTCTGCCCCTCCCTCCACTCACACTCTCTCTTAAGTAAATAAGTAAATCTTTAATAAAATAAAATAAAATCTACCACAGCCACAAGACTAACCATGTCCTAAAATCACAGTTGTGTCCCCAGATGGAACTTAGGTGTATGGAAAGTCTGATTACTTGCCTTGCTATTTCATGATTTTAATTAAGACTGTGCCATTCAAAATCAAGTGGACTTTTTAATGATCTAGAATGTGGTGAAATGAATCAGTTGAAGACTCTCAGCATGGGTGACAAGTTCCTTTATTTGTGATTTTTGGGGGGAAGATTACAGAAATACCATTCAGTTGTTTCTATAAATACTTGATAAGGCCAATTGGATGTGATGAAATATTTAAAATATCATTTATTAAATATTTAAAAGTTCAGTCCTTGGAACTGGCCGAATCTCTTCATTCTACTGCCGGCTGAAAGGAGCAATTTATAAATTCTGAATTACAAAATTAGAATACTGGGGATATAGCTATATAATTCTTTTTGCCTTGAAGCATTAGCTGTTTTCAGCTACAGGCCTTTCTTTTTTCTTCCTTTCTGTTCTTTTTCTTTCTTTTTTCCCAAAGATTTTATCTTTAAGTAATCTCCACACCCAGCATGGGGCTCAAACTCCCCACCCCGCAATCAAGAGTTGCATGCCCCACTGGCTGAGCCACTGGGCGCCCCGCTACAGGCCTTCCCGTTAGGGCAGCAGAAGGGCACACACTGCGCTCTCTCCCATCACAGGCTTCCTGCAGTGTGCTCGGCCTGGCATTTCCACATTCCTGCTGCGCTGAATACAGTCATTCGGCTTATGCGTGAGGACTCTTACGGACTCGCACCCCGGAATGACCTTCAGCTTTATTTGCTGTGCTTTTAACTTTATTACTAAAACCTTAAATATGAAAACAAATCGGAATCAAATATTGCCATTAATGGTGCACTGTTAATAGTAAGTCGGACTCACATCTTCTGTTTTAAAATGAGATTAGTGGGGCGCCTGGTTGGCTCAGTGGGTTAAAGCCTCTGCCTTCGGCTCAGGTCATGATCCCAGGGTCCTGGGATCGAGTCCCGGCATCGGGCTCTCTCCTCAGCGGGGAGCCTGCTTCCTCCTCTCTCTCTCTCTCTCTCTCTCTCTCTGCCTGACTCTCTGCCTACTTGTGATCTCTGTCTGTCAAATATATAATATCTTTTAATTAAAAAAAAATAAAATGAGATTAGTGACAAAAACCAGGGGGCTTTGCCCCAGTTCCCTCCAGGTGGCCTGTTTCTCAGTATTGTCTGTACCTGTGGGCCGCGTTTCAGCTCTGTCTTGGCGCCATGTAACGAGCTGTCTGGGGAGGATGGGAGTCTGGGCCACTGGGTAAAACATCCAGCCCGACTGCACAGGGAACTTATTTCCTGTGTTCAGTGGGACCTTCTCTGACCAGCGCTGCGGCAAACCGTGGGGCCCCCGGCACGTTACTCCCCCAGTGACTCGCCTTTGTCCTGGGTTATATTTCTGAAGAAGGGCAGGGGGAGCCTCACATCTGGATCCTCTCTTTCACCAAATTTCTTGTCCCAGCCGCAGGGCGGGGAGGACATATTTTCCAAAGGCCCTTCAAATTTTGGGGTCTTTATATAAAAATTGGGGTTTGGTTTCACAGCACACCTCCCTATAATCTAATCACAGCTTCCCTTTCCAGGCAGATTCCCACAATATTTTGATGTATTCTGTGCCTCCAGATTCTCTAGTCTCCTTTACTTGGAACGAACATCCACCTACCAGAAACAAAAAAACAAAAAGCACCTCCTCAATACTGAAAACACCAAATCAGGAGTGCCTGGGTGGCTCAGTCATTAAGCTTCCGCCTTCGGCTCGGGTTATGATCCTAGGGTCCTGGGATCCAGCCCCGCATAGGGCTCCCTGCCCGGCAGGAAGTCTTCTTCTCCCTCTTTCACTCCCCCCTCTCTCACTGTGTCTCTATCAAATAAAAGAATAAAATCTTAAAAAAAAAAAACAACCCACCAAATCATACCTGTTTTTTGGTTCTCAGCACCAAAATTATCTTCCTATGAGAGAATTACAAACCAGAACACTGACTTAATTGTGCTGTACATGAGATGCCTTATATACTCATCCATCTATCCAATAATCCTGAGTAACGACACAGTGCTAGGTGCTGGGAATTAACTGAGAACAAAAGGTCTCCTCCTCGTGGAATCTGTGTTTTTGTTCCCATGTGAGTGGAGGAAGAGAAGTCCTAGCAACACATAATGGTATTTACTAAGCGTCAGACCCTATCCTGAGCATCTCACCAAACCAGCCCATCAGATGGGTACTACTGCTGTCCTCAGTTTATGGATGGGGAAACTGAGGCCCACAGAGGAACCCGGGTAACCTGCCCTGAGGCCTCAGACTGGCACCGCTGCCCTTTCCTTGACAATGTGGCAAGGAGTAGCAGAAGAAAAGGAAAAGAGGAAGTGGGGACCAGAGCAGCAGGTGCTGTAGTTGAAGGAAGGTTCGAACAGAGACCTGAGGTGATGGGTCCCCTGAGACCCTGTTGGGTTTGAAGAGGTCAGAGCTATTTTAATAACGGTAAGACATTACTTGCCTTTTCCTCCTCCTCTCTTGCGTGCCTGCTGGAGCTCTCTAGAGGCTGCAAGACATGCGACTGTGCCGCGGGCTAGCTGGGAGAAGCGAGGACTCAGCTGACCGTAGAAAGATTTGCAAACGTGTAACGCATCGCCACTCTTCTTTGTAAACTCTGTTTTTAAAAAGTATAGTTACTTCCACAAAAAATGTTATTTATATTAACATATAATAGGTTTATTGTTTCTAAAAATGAATTGATACATAGTACAATATTTCCTGATTTTGATTCCCAGCACAGTAAATGCTGATTAGGTCGCCAGATAATAGATCCCACATGAACAAAAGCCACGTGGGATCCTCGGTAGGACAGCGTCCGTGGGCTCGAGAGCAGAGGTGGAGCAGCGTCCCTCTGGGTGCCGTGTGAGGGCCCCATGCGGGCGGCCAGGATGAGGTGGGTCAGATTCTGTAAACAGTCCAGGTGAGCAGCACAGACTGTGAGAAGTGGCTCCGTCAGGATCGGTTTTGTGTGTGGATTTGTTTCTTTAATTGCGGTGACATACCCATAAAACCTCCCATCGCACGTACCTGCTGCACCAAGCACATGCATTCTCGAAGGCGTGCGGCCGGTCCCGGAAGGGTTTTCAAGTTGCAAAACCCAAACTCTGTACCCGAGAAACAACAACTCCCATGGGTCTGGGTTTCCTTTGAAAGTGAAGACAACGGGATTTGCTCTTGGTTTAGAAAAAGGGTCTGGGGACGCCTGGGTGGCTCAGTTGGTTGGACGACTGCCTTCGGCTCAGGTCATGATCCCGTCGTGATCCCGGAGACCGGGGATCGAGTCCCACATCAGGCTCCCAGCTCCACAGGGAGTCTGCTTCTCCCTCTGACCTTCTCCTCGCTCATGCTCTCTCACTGCCTCTCTCTCAAATAAATAAATAAAATCTTTAAAAAAAAAAAAAAAGGAAAAGGGTCTGTAAGTGTCTGGCAGCGAGGTCAGCGGAATCAGTGTAGGGCGGCCCACGGGCTCCGCCCCGCTGCACGCCTCCCGGGGGTAAATGCAGGCGGAGCCCAGGCTCCCGCCGTCACCTGGCGGTCATCCCTGCAGACATGTAGGATCCCATCGTGGCTCCACACTGAATCTTCGTTTTAGCTCCTTCTCAAGGTGGACTCGCGGAAAAGAACCAAGGAATTTATTCAACAAATAGGAAAGAAAGCTTCCTACCATTCCTTCCATCTAGACCGGCTCTGCTGGGGCGCTCGTGCTGCGTGCACACCCGAGGTTGTGACCTGAGCCTCGCTAGGTGAAGGCAGAAAGAAAGGGAAGGGCTTGGGCCGCCCAGACCGTGCTGGGGGAATCGGACACTCAGAGAGGGCCCTGGCTCTGAGCGGGAGAAGGTCTCGTCCAGGCCCCCTAGGAGCCGAGCCCCAGGCAAAACGGAGAGGAAAGAAGCGGATTTCTTCGGGGGAGCGCAGGGCAGCGTGGCAGTTCTTACCTTAGGAGCAAAGCATCAGGGCTGGTGCCCAGGCAGCAAGGACACAGGTCGCTCCTCCAGGAATCTGCCCCAGCCTTGCGGGTTGTGCACGTGTCCCTGGTGTACAGATGAGACTGAGATGAAGGGGACACTTACGTGCTCAAGGTCACGCAGCCAGTAATAGAAGGGAGCTGGAATCTGACCTTAACACCGCCTGTTTACTGTCAAGTTTTTCAAAAATCTTGTGTTTAGTTATATATTCTGTATATGTAATTTTATATTCATAAATTTTCTTTTACATTTTTATTTGTAATGCTAGTTTTTAAATTAGGTAATATATTATTGTTGCCCTAAAGAAGTGATAGTGTATTTTTCTTTGTAACTTTCCTGTGCTGGCTAAAAACAGATAGTTGGTCTATAACCATCCAGTCTTTTAATTTCTAGAGTAGTTTATTTCTTAATTCTCATTACTTCATAGATTCGGTTTCTACATTACTTACTCTGGAATTCAGAATTTCATCCCATTAGGGTCTTCGTACAAGTGTTGGGTGTCTGAGTGGCTCAGTTGGTTAAACATCTGCCTTCAGCTCAGGTCATGATCTCAGGGTCCTAGAATTGAGCCCCATGTCGGGCTCCCTGCTCAGCTGGGAGTCTGCTTCTCCCTCTCCCTCTGCCCATGTCCCCTGCTCGTGCGCTCTCTCTCACTCTCTCTCAAATATATAAAATATAAAAAAACAAACAAAAAACACACAAGTGTTACCTTCTAGACTCATTAAGTGTTTTATTATTTTAGTAACAGATGTGTGTCTTTGAAAGCAATGGAGTTTAAAGTAATGATTCTGACCTGGTCTCTTCCGTTTCTTCTTTTTCTCTTTTTAATACACAGCTAACAAGCACAAACCGTGGCTCGAGCCCACCTATCATGGCATAATCACAGAAAACGATAATGCAGTGCTCCTCGACCCTCCTCTGATTGCCCTCGATAAAGACGCACCTCTGCGATTCGCAGGTACGAATGGGGCCTTCGTCTCACGGTTGATAAGTACGGACTGCGTGCGAAGCATCTCACGTGTCCCGTTCAGATTTTATCTGAGCTTTTCTGAAAACGTCTGATAGCTGAGAGGGTTTTGTGGCTTCTGTGTACGACACTTTTTTCTTTTGATTTTAATAGTTGGAGTAACTGAAAAAAAGCCTGTCCTTGCTGAAAAGCAAAATATTTATCGCATCATCGTGTTCCTCGGTGTGACCAGATAGAGGACACGTAAACCAGTGTATCTCAGACTAGTGTGCACACAGAGCCCCTGAGGCTCGTGTTACAGTGCAGATCTGGGAAGGGGGTTGGGGGGGGGCTCTGTTTCTGACCTGTTCCCTGGTGCTGCTGGCTCGTGAGTGGCTCGAGGGTGTCCTTGCATCATCCAGACATCAGGTACCGGGAAAGCTGAAAAACAGAGCCATGTTTATAGAGGAATCCTTTGGGCTTAGGTTTTTACTCTTTTTTTTTTTTTTTTTTTTTAATTTATTTATTTGTCAGAGAGAGAGGGAGAGAGCACAGGCAGAGTGGCAGGCAGAGGCAGAGGGAGAAGCAGGCTCCCTGCTGAGCAAGGAGCCCGATGCGGGACTCGATCCCAGGACGCTGGGATCATGACCTGAGCTGAAGGCAGCCGCTCAACCAACTGAGCCACCCAGGTGTCCCAGGTTTTTACTCTTAATAAATTTTTAACGTGAGTTGCTTCGTAAGATTGTGAGTATTTATAAGAGTATTTGTAAGAGATGAATCTCTGAGTATTTATAAGAGATGAATCTCTGGGATTGCTTTGGAGGTTTTCTGCTTTATAACATTTAATAGCACTTTCCAGATGAGAACTGTGCCTGCTTCTACACAGTGACCGTAGTAGCTCCCTTAGCTGGGGGCGGAGAAGTGCTGCTTTACCCTGTCTTGGCCTCAGAGTCAAAACTTACATTGTGATGGTAATTTTTTTAAAGACTAGTTTTTGCAGGATATTTTTCCCCCCCAACACAGTTTCTCATATTAAAGAAGGAGTTCTCTTTGCCTGGGACAGATAAGGACGATTCAGCGAGCTCATATAATTCTATCATACATTAATTTTACTGTGGTAAATTGAGGGAAGTGAATGTGTGGTTGTTTCTGAAGAGCGGTTTTTACAATGAACGTGTTCCTCATACTCTGTTCGAGTGCCACATCCCATCCTCAGGAACATAACCCAAGCACCAGTTTGCATTACTTGAATCAGTGGTGGAGGCAGACCAATCAGTTTTACCTGTTTATTGGTTTTTACAGAGAAACCCAATGAGATGGCCAGGAGAGGAAGCGCCCTGTGCTGTGAACACACACAGTGTTTGTGTGCCAGCTGGGGTGGTTTGTTTCACTTTTCCCCCCCAGATTTAAACTGTTTCAACATTGCATATTGGTTTTCTCTGTAACTACCTAGGTTTTGAGGGGTGGGTGTCATGGATATATTTATACACCGGCCTCCCATGTGTACCGTCATGGTTATTGTGTCCAGTCCTCCTTGGGAGTGGGACATTTGGTGTTGTCTAAGTAACCTTATCGGGCCATCTCGCTTGTGTTTTTGAGCGGACCTACACATTTTGTGCATTTTAAGAGCTGACTGCAGTCAGGGTTCCAGGCTCCCTCGCCCAGGTCTCTGGAGTATCTGCTGCAGACCTGTTATGTCTAGAGCCGCCTCCTGCTCCGCTGATAATATGGAACGTGTGTAAAGCCTTTGCGTCGTTCCCAGCACTGTTATGAGTGCTTTACAAACACAAATTTGTGTGTAACCCTCCAGTATTGGGAGGTAAGCCCGCTTCCTGCCATCCCCGCTTTGTTTCTTTCTTTCATCTTAAAGTCAGTACATTTTTATGTAAGGAATTTCACACGTGAGTCCTTCCACTCCCAACCAGCTTAGTTTCTCCAGAGTCAGAATCTCCAAAATAGCCCTTTCCAAAAGAACTTTGGTTCTTTGGTTCCTTTGACCCCCACTTGAATATGGACACACTTCAAAAGTTCCCCTCGTGTTTTGGATCAGAGTAGCTGGATCTGCCTGGTTCTCAGTTTCAGACACCCTCTTAACACGAAGAAGCTCAAACCGTGTTCACCCCGGAATGCTCACCCCCTAGTACTGGGCAGGCCTGGGGGATATGCCAACACCTTGAAGTCCAGACATGGTATTCTCAAGTGAAAAGCCCGAAAAAAGAAAGCATATTTGTTTCATGTCAACATAAAAATTAGAATATTAAATTCAGTGTAGCTGAATGTCATGTGCTTTTAGTCATTTTGTGGTCCTGGACCCCACCTTCCTGATAACCAGCGTCCCCACCATGACTTTCCCCCGTTTTAGGTGTCATGTTCCTTCTTATCCGTATCAACACTCAGACTGAACGGTGAGTTCTGGGCTTCGAGACAGCACTTATCTTGTGCTTTTGTCTACGTCTTTGTCCACAAACCAAAGAAAAGCAAATGCA